>PVIU01007116.1:0-94706 GCA_004026605.1 Ondatra zibethicus | reverse complement strand
TAGAGAAGCTAAATAGCAAGGTGAACCCAAAGAAAAACATATATAGATCCTCCTGGAAATTGGAAGCAAACAAGATTGCCGGGCAAAAGTTGGGAGCACGGGGGTGAGGGTAGAGGTGGGAGTAGGGATGGGGGAGAGGGAGGGGGGAAGGAGAAGGGAGAAGGGAAGGATTGGGGAGAGCTTGGGGGAGTGGGAGGGTGGAGATGGAGGAAGGGCGGATATAGGAGCAGGGAAGAAGATATCTACATTAAGGGAGCCATTTTAGGGTTGGCAAGAGACTTGGCTCTAGAGGGGATCCCAGGTGTCCACGGGGATGTCCCCAGCTAAGTCCTTGGGCAGCAAAGGAGAAGGTGCCTGAACTGGCCTTGCCCCACTATCACACTGATTATTATCTCGAATATCACCATAGAATCTTCGTCCGGCAATGGATGGAGATAGAGACAGAGACCCACATCCACATCACAGCAATGAACTGAGCTCCCAAGGTCCAGTTGAAGAGCAGAAGGAGGGAGAAGATGAGCAAGGAAGTCAGGACCGCGAGGGGTTGGTCTACCAACTGAGACAGTGTGCCTGATCTAATGGGAGCTCACCAAATCCAGCCGGACTGGGATTGAACGAGCATGTGATCAAACTGGACCCTCTGAATGTGGCTGACAATGGGGGCGGACTGAGAAGCCATCGATAATGGCACTAGGACCTGTCTCTACTGCATGTATTGGCTTTTTGGGACCCTAGTCTATATGGATGCACACCTTCCTAGGCTGGGATGGAGGGGGGAGGGCCTTGGACTTCCCACAGGTCAGGGTACCCTGCCCTCTCTTAAGGATGGAGGGGGAGGGAGGAGGGTTAGTGGGTGAGGGGGAAGGGAATGGGAGAAGGGGAGGAAGTGTAAATTTTTGAATGGAAAAAGAAAAAAAGGGTGTCTCAGCATGCACATGAAGGTGAGAAGATAACTTGTGGAAGTCCGTGATCTCTCAGGGAGAAGAACTGACCCACTGAGTCATCTCAACAGCTTTCAAAATAGTAAAATTTGTATATTTAAGACATCTAGGGCTTGGGAGATGGCTCAGAGGTTAAAATCACTGGTTGCTCTTTCAGAGGTCCAGAGTTCAATTCCCAGCAACCATATGGTACCTCACAACCATCTGTAATGAGATTTGGTGCCCTGTTCTGACATGTAGGCATACATCCCAGAATACTATATACATAATAAATAATTTTAAAAAAAGACATCTAGAAATTTAGATTTATGTCTGGGTATTAAATATTCCAAATTAATTTTTTCTTTTCTTTTTGGAGACAGGGTTTCATTATGTAACACAGGCCAGCCTTGAACCTTGACATCAATGCTGATATTAGGTATGCCAACCACATGTGCCCACATTCTTTTTACTGAAGCATTCACCCACTGAGTGAAATAATTTCTGTATTAGTTATGGGTGCTCTCTAAGACTGTGGAATGTCAAATGCTACACAAACGGGAGTAATTATTAGTCCATGAACTACAAGAGAAATGAATTACCAAATCTTAGGAGCAAAATCAGTTTTCAAACTTATTTTTTTTAATCTGGGCCTTAAGTGTCCCAGATTCTTCCCAAACTTGAAATGTCCTTGAACTCCTGGTCTTGCTGCTTCTGCTGCCCAAGTTCTGGGACCACAGGTGTGCATCCTCTTGTTCAGTGCTGGGGGTGGAGCCCAGAGCTTCCTGAATGTTAGGCCAACACTGAGACACAGCCTCAAGCCCTAGACTCTCATTTAAAAAAAATAAAATAAAATTAGGAGCAGCAGTAACAGTAATCATGTATATTCAGAGAACTTCATGCAAAATACCTAACCTAATACAACCACTGTGGGACTTTACTGTCAAAACTGCATCTAACCAGTTAGTCACAGTCATGAATACCATCTTTGCATTTACTAGAGACTATGGGCAAAGCTTCAAACTTTCCTGAGCCTTGGATTGCTTGTCTAATTAAATTTATGTGAGAATTAAGTATAAGTATGCAAAAATGATACCAATTATTGTCTGCGTCATAGGCAAAGTTCAGCATCAGTTAGCAGTTACATTAAATGGGACAGATCTTCTCTCCCAGAATTCTCAAAATCAAAATTATATACCTAGACTCTAGTTATTTCCAGTGTTTGCAAGGAATCTTCCTAGAAATTTATCTAAGGAAATTATCCAAAGGAAGACTAGTAGCTTGGGTACAATGTTTTTTAGATTAAAAAAAATAAACTCCAATTTTCAAAATATGGGACTAACTTATCAAATTATGTATAACCTACAGATGAAACATTAGGCAACAACATATCATTCAAGTGAAAAGGACAAAATAAATATGTGAGACAGTATAATTACAGTTCTGGGAAATTCAGGTCCATGGAAAGGGGACTGAAAGGGAATACATAATGAAGTTGTGCCAGAGTTGCGGAACTGCGCACTGCTTCCCCCACTTTGCCCCTGGTTTTATAATATTCCTTTAAAATGTGAGTGCCAGCACAATTTGACAAGAGAAAGAGAAGGGTCTCTGGCCAGCTCCAGCGTGGAGAGAGAGTGTGGCTCTGGCAGGCCTTGCCCTTCTCCCATTCCCTCAGCCTTGCTCAAAACCATTCTTTGGCCACTTCCTCCTCCTGAAGCTGAAAACCAAGGTCCAACTAACAAAGTATTGAAGTCCAGCAATAAGAAGCCTCCTTTGGCTCACCTAAGTAACAAGCCCAATTAAAATTAAGCACCTCACCCTAACATGGGGCTCCCCCTTTGTACCTTTATAAACAGCCATTTTCCTATGTGTCATGTCTGCCTCCTCTCCATCCAGAGGCAGTCCTTTGTCCTCTGGGACAAATACCCCGTCCCCTTTCCCTTGCTTCCCTCCCCTTCTCCTGTCTTTGTCTTTGTCTCTTATCCCTGCTCTGTCCCTCGGTCTCCTTTGTGCTGAGAACTAGGTCTTGGGGGTCCTGAGCCGATACTTATCTTTTCAGAAAGAACGGGTTTCAACATATTCTGCTGTGGCAACTGGATATCCTAATGCAAAGTGTGGGTCTCCACTCCCAGCGTACACACAAATGATCTCAAAATGGACCTAGACTCAGGCACTACAGCTACAAAACTCTTAGGAAACAGAAAAATCTATGGATTTGAGCTCAGGCAATATCAAAAGCATAAGTGACAGGAGGAAAACCATACTAATTGGATTAAATCAAATCCAATGCCAGGCACGAGGCTGAGAGTGGACACCAGAAATCCAGGATTCAGAACAGCCTGGGTGACCATGCACAGTGAGGCCTAGTCTCAGGAAATGGAGTACTACCCCACCCAATAAAACAAAACTCTCGGGTTGTAACTATACCATCAGGAAATAGAGCAGGTGAGACAATGTCTCAGCAGGTGAGATGGCTCAGGCTTGAAGCCAGTGGGCCTGAGTTCTGGACTGGAACTCCCACAGGTTATTCTCTGACCTCCACAGCCGTCCTGCAGTGTGCATGCCTTCCCACAAAATAAATGAATGAATGTGGGGCAGAGGCAAAGGATGTAAACTAAGCAGAAAGCTTAACTGTGGATTTGATTCCCAGCCCCACAAAACTGTGAGACGAGGGGGCAGCCAAGGGAGAACTCAGGGCTAGGGAGATGGCTCAGTCAGTAAGGTGTTTCCTTTGCAAGGGTTGAGTCCTCTGAACCTGGAGGCGCAGACCTTTGTGAGCCTCCTGTCACGGGTACTGGGAACCTGACTCAAATCCTCTGGAAGAACAGCAACTGCGTTTAACCTTTGGGCCTTCTTTCCAGCTCCTCCCACATTTTTGTTTGTCCGTTTTTTTTCTTCAGACACACTCTTCTGGTAGCCCAGAATGGCCTCAATCCTGTGGCTATTCAACTGCCTCAGCTTCCTAAACTCTGGGATTGCAGGTGTGTGCCACCAGGCATGGAATGGGGGAGGAGCGGGTTTTCCATGGTGATCAGTGATCAAGCCTGTGAGTAGAAGGCAAGAGCTCTACCGCTGACCTCTGCCCCAACCCACATCCTAGCTTTTAATCCAAGTGTCTTAACAAATTTAGAAATACATTTACAAACCCACCTATCTACCCAACTTAAATTCTTAATGTCTTTAATCACAAAGCAAAATGTATTTCCTATTATGGATTTTGAATATAAGCACACTAAAGACCCTTACATTTTAGGGTGTGGGAGCAGGAGGGACTAAACTAAACACTGAGATACCCCGGCAGCTCTCACAGCAATCTTTTAACGTTGCTTCTCAGTATTTAATGACTTAGTAAAATGCCCAATTGAAAGTGTTAAATAAAGCCAGGCAGTGGTGGCACAGGCCTTTAATCCCAGCACTTAGAAGTCATTGGCATGCAGATCTCTGTCAGTTTGAGGCCAGCCTGGTCTACAGAGCTAGTCTCTGAACAGCCAGGGCTACACAGGAGAAACCCTGTTTCGTGTAAAAAAAAAATGTTAAATACAATTAAAAGAACAGGACACTGATAGGCATGGTAGCCTATGCATATAACCTCAGCACTCTGGAGGCAGGCAGATCTCTGTGGGTTCCAATCTGGTCTACATAGTAAGATCCTAAGT
The DNA here is from genome assembly GCA_004026605.1 of Ondatra zibethicus. Classification (NCBI taxonomy): domain Eukaryota; kingdom Metazoa; phylum Chordata; class Mammalia; order Rodentia; family Cricetidae; genus Ondatra; species Ondatra zibethicus. Next base: position 90,130 of record PVIU01007116.1, on the reverse strand, counting down.
CTGCAAAGTGAAACCTTGTCTCAAACAAATAAACGAAAACAGGAGACAAAACTGTATATGTGCATAATCTCAATTTAGTTATATTTAATCCCAGCCTTTAATCCCAGCACTCGGGAGGCAGAGGCAGGTGGATCTCTGTGAGTTTGAGGTCAGCCTGGTCTACAAGAGCTAGTTCCAGGACAGGCTCTAAAACTACAGTGAAACCCTGTCTCAAAAAACCAAAAAAAAAAAAAAAAAAAAAAAAAAAGAAAGAAAGAAAAGAAATATTTTTCTCTAGTCTTCTTCTTCTTCTTCTTCTTCTTCTTCTTCTTCTCCTTCTCCTCCTCCTCCTCCTCCTCCTCCTCCTCCTTCTCTTTCTCCTTCTTCTTGGTTTTTCGAGACAGGGTTTCTCTGTAGCTTTGGAGCCTGTCCAAACCTGTCCTGGAACTAGTTCTTTTTTATTTTTCTCTGTGTAGCTTTAGAGCCTGTCCTGGAACTAGCTCTTGTAGACCAGGCTGGCCCCAAACTCACAGAGATCTGCCTGCCTCTGCCTCCTGAGTGCTGGGATTAAAGGCGTGTGCCACCACCACCCAGCAAGAAAAATATTTCTTAAGAGTAGCTATTTCATACAGCAAAACACAAATAATTTTTCTGTTCTTTTTAGTTGTACCTTTCAAAAAAACTCCTGGAATATGTACAAGTCTTACCTAGATGGGGAAAATGTTATTTAGGGTACATATTTAATTGTTATGTAAATCTAAAACAATGAAAAGGGTCATGTACTTACCATAAATCTTTCATGTACCAGACACTGATTAACTAAAGAAAACACCCTTCCTGCCTCTCTGAGCTCATGCTCTACTGTGACACTCTAGAATGAAGATTAAATTCTATTAGAATCTAGAACATTTCCATTCTTTCAGTTATTAAATGCCTTGTGTTCTGTTCCAAAGGCATTTGCTCTTACCTCCACACACCATAGTGGACTTTTCCGAAGCACCAGGCAAAATGCTACTTTACTAAGAATCAGATTTTCATGGGTTTTATATTTAAATATTTAGGGTGGGTTTCATATTTATGCCAAAAACTCATTCTTTCCCCACTCTTAATAAAATGACAAAATTTAGACCAAAATTAACATCTAGGAAGTATCTTCTTTTTTTTTTTTTTTTTTTTTTGGTTTTTCAAGACAAGGTTTCTCTGTAGTTTTGGTGCCTGTCCTGGAACTAGCTCTTGTAGACCAGGCTGGCCTTGAACTCACAGAGATCAGCCTGCCTCTGCCTCCTGAGTGCTGGGATTAAAGGCATGCGCCACCACCACCCAGCTAGGAAGTATCTTCTTGTTTGAGACAGGATCTCGCTACAAGCTTGGACTGGCCTAGAACTCACTATGTAGACCAGACTGGCTTGAACTCACAGAGATCTGCCTGCCTATGCTTCCAGAGTGCTGGGACTAAAGATGTGTGCCACACACCCAGATATTTTTATTTTTTTTAGACAGGTTCTCCTGCAGCAAGCCTTTGATTCTCTGTGTTAACCAATGACGTCCTTGAACTCCTGATCGTCCTTCCTCCACCTCCCAAGTGCTGAGATTACAAGCGCGTGCCACTAGGCCAACAAGAAATATCTTTTCTTGGGTGAAAATGGATCTCAAGGCTCCAGCCCTGGGTTCAATTTCCAAAATAAAAACAAACAAACAAAAGAAACTTCCCATGGAATAATCAATAATCATTTTTAAGGATTAAATAGCAAGCAAGCCCTCTCCTTCCTGTGTACAGATGAAAATGTAATCGACTAGCTTCCTGCTCCCCTACCATGCCTTTCGTGCCTGCTGCCACGATGTCCCTGCCATAAAGGGCTCAAGTCTTCCGGAACTGTAACCCAAAATAATTCAATATTCATCCATACTCATTTAAATTTAGTAGTTTATACATTTTTCACTAATAGGGAAATATGTGCCAGTAAGTAATAAGAGGCTGGGGAAGAAGTGCCCTTGTGTTTGAAGGCAGCCTGGGCTACACAGTGAGTTCTTGGCTAACCAGGGCTACAAAGAGAGACCTCATCTCAAATAAACAATAAGTAAGTAAACATCCATTGAAAATATTAAAATCATGATATTATGAGGCACATGATTTAAATCTTTGTTTTTATTTTATGCATATGGATGTCTATATGTCATGTGATGTGTGTGCAGAAGAGTCTAGAGGAGGCAGGCATCTGATACCCTGGAATTCGAGTTATAGACAGTTGTGAGCCATCACGTAGGCTCTGGGTGGGAATGAAACCCAGGCCTTCTAGAAGAGCAAGCAGCCAGGGCTCTTCACTGTTGAGCTGTCTCTCCAACTCCACTCGAGCACAGCTATGAACTTACTCAAGATTCATAGAACCCACTCCTCCTCTTTTTGTCATGTTCAATTCTCATCTTTTCCCACCCTGAACTCCTCTTTAATTCAGTTCTCTTCTTCTGAGCTGTCTTGAACAGACTTGGTATATTCAGTTCAACTATTTCCAGCAAGATGACTCAGTGGGTAAAGGCACAAGTCACCAGGCCTAGTGATTGAGGTCAACCCCTGGGACTCATATGGTGGAGCCGAAAGATACCCACAAGTTCTCATACCTCCACAGGCACACCAAAGTATGCACAAACACACGCACACACACACACACGCACACACACACACACGTATATGAATGCTGACACAAATACACATGTAAATAAAATAAAACTTAAAAAGTTAAAATACATTATTTAAAGTACATGGTATTTTTCACAAATGTCACTGTAGGGAATTATGCCTAAAGTCTATGCAGACAGCAGTATTAGAATGTGTGGATGCCATGTTCAATCCATTCTTTTAAAATCTTTAATTACAAAACCAATGTGTTTTACATTAAATGCATGCATAGAAATTCATTATCAACATTCAAGATTATTTACAACTAATTATGATTTCAAAGACAGTTTCAAAATATTAAGCACTGATCTTTAGTTACATTTAGAAAAACATACATTGAAATATTCCCTTGTCATGCATCCATATCTACCCACACATACTTACATACAAACCCACACATGAAAAAAATAGGAAGAAAAATTTCCTTGTAAGCTAGACATAGTGGTGCATACTTGTATACTGAGGGGCAGGAGGATTGCTTTGAGTTTGAGGTCAAACTGCCTCTGCTTCAGATGCAAAGTGAACAGTAGGCCAGCTAGCGTTACATATCAAAGCTTTGTCAAGCAGAGTAAATATCTTAATTTTTTTCTTGTATTTTCTACCATACCATATATTAAATGTTAGCTTGCTAATAACATTATAGTATATCTATAGCATAATACAAGTGAAATATTAATTGGATCTTTATGTTTGTCTTGAAACAGTGGTTCTTGGGCTTTCCTATATACTATGATCACAGGAAAGCTTCTTAAACTGTGGGGTGCGAACCTCAATGGGGTTACCTGACTGAACGTGAGAGCCATAAAAAAATTGGCAACAATAAAAGGATTCTGGGTACACGATGACCAAGAATCAACCAAAATCAAATGCATAATGAATCCAGGGTTTTCTGGCTGTATTTGTCTGTGCTGCTTCATACGGCATCCCTACAGCCTTGGTTCTAAACACACGACGGGCATACTTTGCACAACTGTGCATGCCCCAGCAACACGGCACCAACGAACACTGTGAAACATCAGCTCAGAGTCAAGACTACTGTAAGTTATAAAGTACAGTGTTTTTACTGTACATATAATATTTTCTGCAAAGAACATAATGGAGCCAAGCATGCTGGCACATACCTTGAATTCCAGCAGGGAGGTGGAGGTAAGAGGATCTCTGTGTGTTTGAGGCCAGCCCGGTCTACAAGAGCTAGTTCCAGGACAGGCTTCAAAGCTACAGGGAAACCCTATCTCGAAAAATAAAAAAAAAAAAAGAAGAAGAAGAAGATCAGAATGGGAGCTAGAAAGATGGTTCTTGCTCTTATGGAGGACCCAGGTCTAGTTTCAGGGGATTGGATGCCCTCTTCTGAAATCCACAGGTACCAAGCATGAATGTGATACACATACATACAATGCAGGCTAAACACTCGCATATAAACTTTTTTAAAAAAAAAAAAATAAATCTAATTTTAAAAAATGGTTTAACTGTAGAGAAAAAAGACATTCTATATTTTGTTGCAGTTATTCCTCAAAATGTGACTATCAAATTAGCATATCTTTGGATTGGATAGTATAAGGATGTTTGATTTTAAAGCGGTTGTTTGCATTGCTCACTTGAGTTTAATAAAAACTGCTAAATGAATTTTGGCTTGTGATTTACAGGGAACTGACAACCATTTCAGGAACAGCCCTAAATATACCTCTGCCATTTTGTCTGTATATTAATGCAAAGTAGCTTCCTCAACATGGACGACCATAAAATCAAATTATCAATTAACTGAAAAATGCTGAAGATGCTCTATGTCCTGCAGTATCAAATATTCAGTCAATATTTAATTATTTATGAAAAATAAACAAGCATTAGCATGTTAATTTGCATTCATCTTTAATAAATGGTAAAATTATATGATTATCAAAGAACTGTGTTAAAATAGATTTCTTTATGATTATTATCAGCAAATATTTCATCTGCATACCTATGCTTCCCACCCATATGCCTTTGATAGTTATGCTTCTCTGCTGCCATGATAAAGCCACGTCCAAAAGCAACTTGGGGAGGAAAGGGCTTATTACAGCTTACATGTTAGAATCAGGACAGGGGCTCACGTGGAACTTGGAGGAGGAACTGGAGCAGAAACCATGAGAAATGCGGCTCTGCTGCACCACGTGCACACAGACCCAAAAGAGGCAATCAGATCTTCTGAGGTTGGAATTAAGAATGGGTGTGAGCTTGCCTGAAGATCAGAGGGCGGAGCTAGTCACTAGTTAACCATAGAGGTCTGGAGGTCTGTACAGACAGACAGGAAGAGAAGGCGGAGAGAGGGATAGAAGGTGGGACCAGATGGCAAGGTAAGAGTTAGCTGTGACTTGCTCCTTTCTCTCTCTGATCTTTCAGCATTTGCCCCATTATCTGGCTCCAGGTTTTTATTTTAATACCAATTAGAACTCATGCAACAGTGAGCTGCTTTGTGGGTACTGAAAACCAAAGCCACCCATGACCTCTGGAGGAAAAGTCAGTGCTCTTAACCACTCAGCCATCTCTCCGGCCCTCCTCGCCGACCCCCCCATAATGTAATTTTTTTAAAGATTTTTTTTTTTAAGTGTTGTGACTGAGGCTACAGCTACACGGTGAAGTGGTTGCTTAGATGGGTGCTAGAGGTATAGGCCATAAATAGAGCATGCATGAGATCCTGAGTTCAATTCCTAACATGGGGGAAAAAAAAAGAAACAGTAAAAAGACACTGGTGTAGGTCATGGGAGGGAATGGTACTTCTGGCTCACCTCTGGGACATGCTTTTAGTAGGAGATGCCATTTGAAGTGAGGGTTAAGGGCTGAATCTCTAGATTGTAAAAGAGAAGAAAATAAACTAATGAATAATAGATGCTGATTTATCACCTTGTGCAGTCGTTTACATGCACCCAGCATCTGAGTGTGCTTCTGTCTCTCCATACATGGCCTTCAAGCGTTTTAGCATTTTTGTACATCTATTATGTGCAAGATATGGTTACACAGTTGAACGGATATAAAGAAACACTTAATCCCTTTCCATCTTTGAGAGGTAAATAGGATTTCAGCATAGTTGAAATGGGCACATTTTAGGGAGTCATCAGTTCTAAAATCTTTTTTTTTCTTTTTTTTTCAGTTCTAAAATCTTTACAGATTGGTATAGGGTAGCACGAAGAAAGAAATGGGATGAAAGGAGAGGGAAAGAGAAGGGAGAGGGAGAGCGATCATGAATTTACAAGTCCTTGTTCTAAAGGCCAAAGAAAACAAACTGGAAGTCTGAAATGAGAGTCAGTTCAGGGGCAGCAAGATAATAAGCTTTGGGGTCAGGTGCATCAGACTTCCAATTCTGATTCTACTACATATCTTGTGTGACCTTGGAGAAATCACCTAATGTCTAGTAAATCACTTGTGTGTTTGTGAAGCAGAATAGCAACACTGAGGTTTAGTGCACCACTGCATACAGGGCAGACACTGACCCTGCCTATGCTCGAGCAGCAGTATATCGCTGGCTTGCTGGTCTGACTTTAAACTGCATACTTGTTGAGAAAAGGGAGCATGCTTATTTATTTCTATGAAGCAGCATTTAGCACAGTAGTTGGCATATGGTAAATACTTATTATTAAGAATAAATATTATTCTCACTATAGTAAAATTATTTATCACTTGAAATCTTTTTTGTAGTAAGGAAAAAATAAACTTCATATATGTCATTTTAAAAATAGTTTTTAATCATATTTTCTTAGAACTTACTGTTAATTATGCATATCATAAAATGTCAAACAATTTTGTATTTTGTTTGAACATAGCTGGTCACCTATCCTGAAGGAACTGAATTCTATAATAATTTTCTATGATCTATATCAACCACAAAACTACCAGGCAACATAGAAAGCTATATTTATTTGACAACCACTTTAAAAAGTTAATATAATAAAAAGCTTTTTAAACCAAGGAAATTCTCAAAATGGAAAGCTCAATTAATTAAAATCTTTTATAGTCTTTGGGGAAATGAGAAGAAATTCAGTTTCATGGTTTGATGATTCTGACCTATGTAGGAATATAAAATGTACTAATTACTTAATGTTGTATTTAATGGACTTTTCCACTGTGGTGTTTAATTGGCTCGTTTGACTAAGAGTATAACTTTAAGGTGCTTTTTACAATTATTTCACTTCATTCTGAGAGAATGTCTTCATTTATACTTGATTTTTATGTTTTACCTCTTCCTCCCCCTCCTTTTGTGCTGGGATCAAACTCAGGGCTTCATGCATGCTGTCCAGTTATTTTCACCACTAAACTACACCCTAGCCCCTTGATCACCAATATATTTTAATAGAACTAAGCTGCCATCTTTTTGCCTAGATTTTGATAAGTGCTGGGAAGTGAACTCAAGGCCTTAGTACATGCTAATATCACTTAGTACATGCTAATATCACTTGGCCTACATTTTCTCTTCTTTTATAATCAGTGGAATCCTGGCCTTTAATGACAAGCTTTGCGTGGAGCCATTTTTAATGCATTATTCAAAAGAAAAATGATTTTACAGTAATGGTTCTGAAACTGTTATAGCAGATGGATACAATGGTGAGGGTTATAATCCATGACATTTTAGAATATGTATCATCAATTATTCAGGTTAATTTATAATCTACAGCTTATTAGTGACCAGTATGTGTTTTGTTGGCTTCTAAAATATATGCTCCATTTATGATATTCATATAACTTGAAAACTCAAAAGTCTTTCTCCTCCTTTTTTAAGTAATTAAAAAATAGGAGCTGGAGAGGTGGCTCAGCAGTTTAGAGCACTCCTTCCTCTTGCAAAGCATCAGAGCTCAGTTCTCACAACCATTCCTAACTCCAGTGCCAGGGGATCCAAGATCCCGCTTGTGGCCTCCACAGGGACCAGACATGCACATAATGCATATACATACATGCAGGCAAAATGCTCAGACATTTTAAATAAAATGATAAAAAAATTTTAAAAAGCATCTAGGTGTGGTAGTACATGCCTTTATTTCCAGCACTAGGGAGGAAGAGGCAGGTGGATTGAGTTTGAGGACAACCTGGTCTACAGAGTAAGCTCCAGGCAAGACAAAGCTATGTAGTGAGAATCTGTCTCAAAATATTAAAAAAAAAAAAATTAAAAGGGGGCTGGGGTTGTACCTCAGAGGTAGAGCACATGGTTGGCATACATGAAGTCTTGGAATCAAACATCAGCACCAAAAAAATAAGTAGGAACTGAGAGATGGCAGTTGGCAAAGTGTTTGCTGTTCAAGCAAGGGACCTAAATTTGGACTACCAGTACCCACAGGCACAGGGTGCATTCCTGTAATTCCAGTGCTGGGGAGACAGACAGCAAACAACCTAGCTGAATCAGTGAGTTTCATGTCAGTGAGAGACCCTGCCTCAAAAATTAAGGTGGGGAGCAATTAAGAAAAACATGATATTGACCTCTGACCTCTACACACATGGGCATGTGCACATACAAACACACACACACACACACACACACACACACATATATAATTAAATATTTTTAAAAGGATTGCTTTTCCAAACAGCCGTGTGTTGAGTAGATGGTTATTACATTAGGAACTAAAATATAGAGAAAAAAGGATGCCTCTGGCTACTTCAATAACAATTGAAATTTAAATTTTAAATAAGTTGCAGAATCAGTCAACTACTTAATAGAAAAAAAATATCTCCAGGCATCTAAGTAAATGAACGATTAACTTCTTTTTAAAAAATTGCTATTCCTACAAACTATACACCAAGATACAAACTTTTTTAATTTATTGTTTAAATTGCTGCTGGATTTCAAATTCTGTCTGCAATGGCAGCACTAAGAACTTTTCTTTATAAAGTGAGGGGTAAAGGTGGAGAGGGCCTACAAGTGAGGGTAGGGTTTGTACTTTTTAAATGATTTATTTATTGTTATGTTGTGTGCATTGGTGTTTTGCCTGAATGTGTGTCTGTGTGAAGGTGTCAGATCTCCTTGAGCTGGAGTTACAGTTATGAGCTGCCATGTGGGTGCTGGGAATCAAACCCAGGTCCTCTGAAAAAGCAGCCAGTGCTCTTTAATTGCTGAGCTATCTTTCCAGCCCCACCTTTTTCTTTTATTAGAAGCAAGAGTTTAGAATAGTAATTGGTGCAAAAAAAAATCCTTAAAATGTTCTTTATCCATAGGTATCTCTAAACAGGATACCTTTTTGGATGAAAGATAAAATAAAAACCCCACATCCCCTCTCCATCAAAAGGAATGCTAATTATAGTTACCAGAAAAATGCTTGTTCTGTGCAGAATAAACATCATCTACAATGGCAGAAAGGCAGGGAATTATGTATTTGCAGAGTCTCTCAGGGAGTTAAATAGTGTTGGCTAAACTAGAGCCGGAGGAAGAAAAACCAATGGCAGCCAGGTGTAATGGTGCAAGCCTTTAATCTCAACACTAGGGAGGGAGAGGCAGGTGGATCTCTGCATTCCAGGATAGCCAGGGCTGCATAGGGAAACCCTGGAGATAGAGAGACAGGGACAAAGAAGGCACAATGACAGGGAAGTTAGCTGGGAGGCTACTAAAGTAAAGACAAAATATGATAAAGCCCAAACTAGAGCTAGGGAGATGGTTCTGTGGGTAAAAGTGCTTGCTGCACAAGCATGAGGACCCAAATCCAAATCTCTAAAAACCCATGTAAAAGCTAGAGATGGAGCCAGGCAGTGGTGGCGCACGCCTTTAATTCCAGCACTCGCAAGGCAGAGGCAGGCGGATCTCTGTGAGTTCGAGGCCAGCCTGGTCTACAAGAGCTAGTTCCAGGACAGGCTCCAAAGCCACAGAGAAACCCTGTTTCAAAAAACAAAAAAACAAACAACAACAAAAAAAAAAAAAACCCAGCTAGAGCTGGAGAGACATGAAGCTTGCAGGCTAGCTAGCCTAGTGTGCACAGTGGAAAAACATGGTAGAAGATGTCCTCTGACCTCCAGAGAGGTACCTGCACACGCACACACAGTGGGGTGGGGAGACAGAGAAATTTTAAAAGATAATCTGAATTAAGCAAATGGCAGTGATTAAAAACTCAAAGAATTATTACATCTGCATCTTCACTGAAATTTTCCTTGGCAGGAAATATATTTGTAATGTAAAATGAGAAACATAAAATGGTCGCCATTCGCTACCATCCTTTATATCATGTTTGCTAGATAATGACACACTGACATACTGATAGTGAAACTTCTCCTACAAATCTGCCTTGGCTTTCTCATCTGTAAAATTACTTACTAATAAAATACATATATTTTCTGCAATGGTTAAAGGAGGAAACAAATATGAAACAGTGCTTATGTGTACTATAGTAACAATAATGTGTACTATAGTAACAGTGCACTATTGTTAAAAGCGCTGTGGTCATTTTGGCTGCAGACAGTGCTGAGTGTCACAAAATTTACAATTTTAACATCATCTTACACAAAGATACTTTTATTTAGTAATCCAAATTAGAGAATGCCCTGAGCAAAGGAAGTTTTCCCCACTCCCCAGACAGGGTCCTGCTAATGTAGTAATGATAACCTCAAACTTCAGTTCTTGTATCTCAGCCTCCCAAGTGCTGGACTGGGCTTACAAGCATTTACTATCAAACATGGCTTGAGTTCTTTTTCTCTCCCCCGCTCCCCCTTTTTTTCTGAGACAGAGCTTTTCTGCGTAGCCCTGGCTATCCTGGAACTCACTCTGTAGACCAGGCTGGCCTCAAACTCACAGAGATCTACCTGCCTCTACCTTCTGAGTGCTGGGATTAAAGGTGTGCACCACCACTACCTGGCTCCTTTTCTTTTTAGTAAAAAATTGTATTTGGGGCTGGAGATGTGGCTCAGTTGGTAAAGTACATGTCAAGCAGGCCCAGAGTTCTGGCCTCTATGTCCATTACCACCTGAAACCAGGAGCAGGGGTGCATACCTGTACTCTCAGCACTAGGGGGAGAGGAGGAAGGGACAGCCTGGGCTATATGAGATGTGTAGACAGAAGTTTCTGTCCCTCCCAGTCCCACAGATATTCAGTCCCAAATAACACAAAGGCTAATATTAATTATGAACTGGTTGGCCTATTATTCAGGCTTATTACTAACTACCTGTTACAACACCCAGGAACACACATGGTGGAAGCTGAGAACTGACTAGCATAAATTATTCTCTGACCTTCATGTAACCTCCAAACACATGCTCACCCACATATACACACATATAACAAACAGATAAATGTAATCCTTTTACACTAGAAAGGAATAACTCTACTGGGAAGAAATATTTAGAATAAAACCTAATAGTTGAGTTGAGAAGTTAGGGGGGAAAAAAGCTGATTAGGTAAAGAAGCAAGAAGAGCATCTCAGGGTCTGCAAATTCAATCAAGATCACTACAATTAGTGCATAGTTACTGGCCAAGAACACAGGTTAATTGAGGTAAGACTAGATGGAGGGTAGCCAGGAGCAGTCTTCGGTAGGGCCCTACAGACTCACCAAACATGTTGCTACAAGTTGAACACACTGAGATGTGTCTTAAGCAGACAGAAAAGCAAACTCTGAAGAATGGAAAATTGTTTGGTACTTTGCTCCCGGATGGTAGCTTGGACCAGGCTAGTGGGAATGGAGGCAGAACATTTTGTTTTCATTTAGAAATGAAATTAAAAGATTTCTAAACAAAATAATTAAAATGTTCCATCTTGCTTCTCTATGGTAGTGGAGAGAATTTCTGAAATGGCTCCCTAAAGATACACTGCTCTAAACACGGAAGCCTAGGAACATGAATGAGATATTCCTCCATAATTATGTGCTTATTATGTTGTGCTATTTTTTCCAGTGCTGGGGATTGAACTCAGGGGTCCCATACATGGAGGATAAAACTCTATCACTGAGTGAAGCCTCCAACCCCAGCATTTAAAAAAAATATTGAGTCTAAACTAAACACACGGTTTGCTTTGGTAGTCACTGACCACCAGCACAGAGGCAGGCAGATCTCTGAGTTCAAGGCCAACCTGGTTTACAGAGGGAGTTCTAGGACAGCCAGGGCTATTCAGAGAAACCTTGTGTCAGAAGAAGAAGGAAGAAGAAGAAATAAAGAAAAAAAATAGAAAATGAGATTTATCCAAAGGATGATCGTTAAAATGTTCTCAAAGTAACCAAAAGTTTGGAATATATAACATGTTCAATAGAATTCAGGTTAATTACTAAAAACTCACTAAAAAATCACATAGAACATGATGAGAGGTGAGGGGAAGTGTGTGAAATATAGACAAGGCAAAACTGATATGCTCAGGCTGGAATAGATATACATACATACAGAGAGAGAGAGAAAACACACTATATATTGCCTGTATTTTAGAGGGACTTTGGACTTATGAACACTGTTGGAACTGTAAGACTATGGAAATCATGAAGTTGGACCAAGTATATTTTGCATTACTAGATAGATCACAAGCCTATGGGAACGGGGACAGAAATTATGGTTTGAATGTAAAATGTGCACCATAAGCTCATGCATTTGAATACTTGATCCCCAGCTACAGTGCTGTTTGGGAGGTTGTGGAACCTTTTGGAATGGGGCCTACTTGGAAGACACAGGGGTGTAGGAGCAGGGCTTAAATGGTTATCGGTGGCCCCAGTTCTGGCCCAACATTTCCATTTCCTGATTTGTCCAGATAGAAAATGTCACACCTAAAACTCTTACCACCATAGACGACATCCCATCCACCACACCTCCCCTTACCATGAAACTAAACTAAAATAAATCCTTTCTCCCAGGTTGCTTCTCTTGAGTATTTTGTCTCAGCAACAAGTCATACACACATACACTCAAATATATGTGTAGAGATACACACACAAGGTGGGGCAGCAGACTTTGATACAGGGTATGATGGTGAATCTGTCAGCTTGTCAGGGTCTGTGAGGGAGTTTCTAGATTGGTTTAAATGAGATCAGAAGACCCACAATGAACAGCACTGTTTCATAGACCAGAGTCTCAGAATAAAGAAGAGAAAGAGAGGCACCAGCAATCATTTTCCTCTGCTTCCTGACAGTGGACGCAATGTGACCGGCTTCCTTATTCTCCTGCCCCCATGACTGTAGACTACATTTCCCTATGACCATAGATGACATCTTCCCTATGACTGTAGACTACGTTTCCCTATAACTGTAAACTACATCTTCCCTATAACGGTAAACTACAGCTTCCCTATAACCGTAAACTACATCTTCCCTATGACCATAGACTACATCTTCCCTGACCAGAGACGACATCTTCCCTATGACCATAGATGACATCTTCCCTATGACCATAGACGACATCTTCTCTGACCAAAGACTACATCTTCTCTGACCATAGACAGCATCTTCCCTATGTCTGTAGACGACATCTTCTCTGACCGTAGACTACATCTTCCCTATGACTGTAGACTACATCCTTAAACCATGAGCCAAAATAAACCCTCCCTTCCCTTGTCTTGCTTTTGTCAGATATTTTGTCAGTGATGAGAAAAATAACAAATGCACAGGGTCTTGGTATTTTATAGCCCAGTTTAGTTAAACTCATCATCCTTCTGCCTCAGTCCCCTCAGTACTGTGGTTACAGACATGTGCCACTATGCCTGTCATTGTTTTGTCTGCAGTACTAGGGATCATCTTATACATGCTACACAAATATTTAACCACTGGGCCACTCTGCTGACCCTGTCCCCTATTTTTTTTTCCCTTGGGACATGGTCTTACTCTACAGCCCTGGCTGTCCTGAAGCTCACTCTGTAGACCAGGCTGGTGTCAAACTCTCTGCCTCCTGAGCACTGGAATGAAAAGTATGTGCTGCCAGTTGTGGTGGCGCATGCCAGTAGAATTTGCTAAAGGAGGCAGAGGCACGAGGATCACGAGTTCAAGGCCAGCCTGGGCTACATACTTAAGAAGAAAAAAAAAGCACGTGCCACCATGCCCAACCCATACATTTCTTATATACCAATATTACATAATCTTTTTACTTGCATTTTAGCTAATTTCTAAAACACATTATTTTTTAGAAAAATTACATGTAACTAAGAAAAGGAGAACATGTTTTATTCTTGTGTTACAAAGTTCAACCTTAGACTTTCAAAAAATTATTTATTTATTTATTTGCATGTTGTGGGGTACACAGAGGCCAGAAGAAAGAACCAAATCCCTCAGAGATGGCATTGTAGGCATTTATGGAACACCTGTCTTGTTACGGAGTGCTGGGATTTGGACTCTGGTCCTTATGCTTGTGCAGCAAGCACTCAACCTAAGCCATTTCTCTAGCCCCTAATTGTTGCAAAAAAATAAATTATTTGTCCATTTCATGAGAACTAAAAATTTAATACAGGATATAAAATCCTTAAATCTATTTAATCAGGCACAGGTGAACCACACAGTTTATAATGTCCTGAAAATTAGAGAAGATACACCACTGTCAACCTCTCAGTTCTCAGGTTTGCCATGAAGTCAGTTGCATTCAGAGCAAATTACCAATCTCCATAATTACAGCAAATATTAATAGCACTCATTTCCTTATTTTTTTTTCTTGGCACTACTGGGAATTGAATCCAATGTCTTCCTATGCTAAACAAGTAATTACCACTCAGCTACATTCTCATACTCAGCTCTTGCTTTTTAGAAGTATGTGGTCTTGCTATGTGTCCTTAAACTTACTATAGCACAGGCTGGCCTCAAATGGGCCAGCCTCCAGCTTCCATCTTCAGAATGCTGGAAATTACAGGGTTGTCCCACCATGCCTGGCTTAATTTCACATTTTGCATATAATAGAGTTTACCATTTTTTCCCTTCATTCTCGTGAATTATTTTAGGTATACCTAACTGTGAAGACCACTGGCCGAATGGTGGAATTATAAACATTAGTTTCTCAAAAGATATGAATGAAACATGAGCTTGCACAAGGAATGCGCACTGAGTACTCTGGAAGGGCACAAAGAAGAGACACTCAGTTCATTGTAGATGTGGGGATGATGACAGGTTTCCTAAATGGACCCCTACACAATACACAAGAGATTAGACTGGCCTTGGATGGAGCATGTGGTGTCCTCATTGGGGGAGACACTTGTAAATGCGCAGACATTAAGGAGAGAATAACACATGCACACTAACACCTTAGTAGTCTGCAATAGCTGAAGTGCGCTGCTACAGTGGGTAGAACGGAGAGGGACTCCAGAGCTGAGGCAGATGAGGGAAGATGGAAAGCCTCACTGCCTTCCATCTGGAGACCAATGGCCATAACAACTGGGCTTTGCCTAAAAGAAAGGTTCAGACTCTCTCCTCAGCTCTAGGAGGAAAACTTTAAGTCCCCAGAATCCCCGATTACATCAAAAATATTCTTAAATGCAAATGGCAGTGAGAATTCTGAACACCGGGACTTGGGTGAGATTCTTAGATTGTCAGTACTCTGAGCATCCTCGGTATAGAAGGGTGAGACATCCCTGAGCACAGAAACGCTTGACGCCTGCCACTCTACCTACAGTGCAGTGTACCTCTTCCTTTGCCCGACTTTAGTCCATAGCTTGTCCTTGCAATAAACTATATCCATAGTGGTCAATGAGTTCTATTTGTTTTTCTAGAGAATTGTTGGATTTGAGGGTGGTTTTAAGAAACTCTCAAACTTGCAGCTGGTCTCAGAGATGAGGGCGGTCTTATATAATCTCTTTCTTCTAAACTTTGTTAGAACTCTGTCTTTACAGTTGGGATCAGAAGTCTTGGATTGACTTGGAAGTTTAGGACTATGCCCTTAACCTTGCAGTTTAGTTAACATCAATTAAGGGTAAAAATGTCTAAGCTGTGGCTGGCAAGATGGCTCAGAGGATACAGAAGCTTGTTGCCATATCTGATGACCTGATCTGAGTTCAGTCCCTGGGATTCACATGATAGGAGATAACTGACTCCCACAAGCACACACACATACACACACAAGTGTAAATATTTATATATACATATATAAATATATATACTAAAATTTTTAAATGTTTTAGTAAAGCACTTATACTATATCTATATAAATTTATATAATCTGAGCCTGGAGAGGTGACTCAGTAGTTAAGAGCACTGACTGCTCTTCCAGAGGACCCAGGTTCAATTCCCAGCACCCACATGGTGGCTCACAACTGTCTGTTAACTATGCACTAATATATATACGTGGTGCACCAATATATATGTAGGCAAAGAACACACACAAAAAAAATAAATAAAACTTTAAAAAGAAAGAAAAACTACATAGTCTAATCCTAGAGTGGTAACTTTGACTACAAAGGGGTAAATAAAATGGACCTGAGACGACAAGGACAGTGTGAATAGGAAGAGACGTATTTATGAGATATTTCCAAGGCTAAATTGACAAATCAAATGTGGGGGGGTCAAAAGAGAAACCAGGGATGGATTCACTCCAAAGATTATCAGGCTTCAGGCTGGAGCCATAGCTGGGTGGTAGAGCACTAACCTATACAATCCCCAGCAACATATAAAACAAACAAAACACAGAGTGCCAGGTTCTGTTTTCGTTTTAGGAATGGAAGAGGAGGCTGGGCGTTAAATCTGAGAAGCCTTTTACATCTGGGTAGAAGTTGTTCCATTAGCAGTCAAAGCATGGTTGGAGGCAGATGGTGTAGGAGGGTCTTCTGTTTGTATATTGCCCTCATTGGTTAAATAAAGAAACTGCCTTGGCCTTTTGATAGGGCAGGACTTAGATAGACAGGAAAAAGAGAACAGAATGCTGGGAAGGGGACAGAGCCAGAGAGAGCCACCACCCTAAAGCTCCCAGGTCACAGACGCTGAATCTTTCCCGGTAAGCCACGACTAGTGGCGACACACAAATTATTAAAAATGGGTTAAACAAATATGTGAGAGTTAGCCAATAAGAGGCTAGAGCTAATGGGCCAGGCAGTATTTAAATGAATACAGTTTCCGAATAATTATTTCGGGTATAAACTAGCCAGGCACCGGGCGGCCGCCGGGACGAAAAGCAGGCCCGCGCGCCTCTTACTACAGGCAGAGTTGGAGCCATGAGCATAACCACAACAGCCAATCATGTGGGTGAACGATATCGACAAAAGATAAGTCATTTAGACTTGAAAAGGTCGAATCCAGAACATTAAGAAGACAGCTGGGTGGTGGCGGTGGCACATGCCTTTAATCCCAGCACTCGGGAGGCAGAGGCAAGCAGATCTCTGTGAGTTCGAGGCCAGCCTGGTCTACAAAAGCTAGTTCGAGGACAGACTCCAAAGCTACAGAGAAACCCTGTCTGAAAAAAAAAAAAAAAAAGGATATTTAAAAATTTACAGCGAAGCAGCAGCCTCAAAGGTTAAGAGAAAGACTTGGAAACTATGGTTAACACTAAGCTGCATTTATATTTCCCTTTTTGTTTATGTAAACTTTCTCCACTTTTTGGTGAACACTTATTCTTTATAAGAAAATGTTTAATATTTGAAAGGAGTGATATAGTTTTCATTCATGTGCTTCCCCACGTATGTACACAAAAATGAAACAAAGGTGAAAGACCTCTTCCAATGTCATTCATGATTCAACATAACTGGATTATTAGTGTCTATAACCAATGATTTTGTTTTCCAAACCATTCTTGATGTGCTATCTTCGATGCTACTGCAAACCATCTGGAACTACTTAACTTTGCCAGCCTGCTGTGATAGCTCTCTCCACCTTGGGAAGCCTGTCCCAGCGAAATGAATAACCAAGAAAACAACTGCTTTGAAAATGTGATAACACACGGCTTTAAAATAAGACCAGCATATTTGTTCCTCATGGATCAAAACAAACTGATCCTTAGTATTGTATTATATTGTTGTTGTATTGTACTGTACACAGTACTGACATTAACCTACACAAGTAACCTCATACTCTCACACTCAAATTGAATATGACATTAGTTATAATTTTTTATTGGAGAAACAAAGGATCAGGAGATATGGCTCAATGGTAGAATAGATACCAACCAGGAAACAAAGAACCCAGGCATGGAGGCACACCTTGTAATCCCACTACTTGGGAGATGGAGGCAGATCTTTCTCAAAGGTGTGAGGGGGTTGTTGACATTTTAAAATTATTGTTCTTTCAAAAATGTTACATGCTGTTTGTATATAGCAGAGTACACCTATGTACAAATTTTCCAAGTTGAAAATTAAAGGTAAAAATTTTATCCTAAATATTACTCTAAAAAACTTTCTAGCCAGGATGGTAGCCTATCTGTTTAAGTCCAGCACTTACAAGCCAGGCAGGCAGATCTCTGGAAGTTCCAAGTCAGCCTGGTCTATATAGTGACCTGCAGGACAGCCAAGGCTACAGAGCAAAAAAACCCAAATCTCCCCTCAAAAGTACTCACTTTTATTTTATGCATGTGAGCTGTATATACACCACATTGATGCTTTGTGCCTGCAAAGGACAGAAGACGGCACTGGATCCTCTGGAACTGGAGTTACAGCAGTTGTGAGCCACTGGACATGGCGGCTGGGAACCAAACCTCGATCTACAAGAGCAGCAAGTGCTCTTAACCACTGAACCCTCTCAACTTCTAAGACACTTTCAAGTTCCTAAACCTTCATTCTTTTCTTATCTATGTAACTGTTGTTGTTGTTTTGGAGTTTGTTTTGAGACGCGGTTTCTCTGTGTAGCCCTGGCTGTCCTAAAACTCACTCCGTAGATGAGGCTGACCTTGAAGTCAGAGATCCTCCTGCCTCTACCTCTCGAGTGCTGGGATCAAAGGTGTGCACCACTATCAACTGGCAATCTAGATAACTGTTTTAAGTCACTTCTGAGTTTAACAAGATTAGGAATGATAGATGTCTGCTGTTCTTATTCTAAAACTCAAGAGAACCAAATTATTGGGGGGGGGGAATGTGTTACTATATTACACTTCTTAAAGCAACATTTCAGCCAGGCATGGTGGCAAATGAGGCAGAGGCAGACGGGCCTCTGTGAGTTTGAGGCTAGCCTGATGGTCTACATAGTGAGTTCTAGGCCAGCCAGGACTACACAACGTCTCAAACAAAAAAAGGCAAAATTTCAAACCAGACCTGATCACACAAACCTGTAATCCTTGATCTGGGGAAGCTGAGGCAGTGAGATCAGGAGATGAAGAACAGCCTGGGCTGCCTTTTAAGACCATGTATCAAAACAACAGCAAAAAAAGAAAAGAAAAGAAAAAACCAGAATAGAAGCTGGGGTTTTTGTTTTTTGAGACTTTCAATCCCCTTAGCAGCAGATAGATTTCTCAAATACTGACAGGAAAACACACTAGACATATAAGCTCGTATCAAATCCAGTGTTATTTTTTTCTACAGTCTTAATGATCAAATTGGTTAACCTAGTCCAAATTATCAAATTAGGGCTGGGGTTATAGCTCAGTGGTGGAGCATTTGGTGACCATGCATAAGGCCTGAGTGAGGCTCAATTCCCAAAACTGGTAGAGGGAAAAAAAGCTAAGAGAAGTTGAGGGAAAAAATTATATATATATATAGAGAGAGAGTGTGTGTGTGTGTGTGTGTTTTGAAACAGGGTTTCACTGTGTTCTGGCTGTCCTGGATCTCACTCTGTTGACCAGGCTGGCCTCTAGCTCACAGAAATTGCCTGCCTCTGCTGTGTTAAAGGTGTATGCCACCACCACCACCACCTGGCTGAGAAAATACATATTTTTAAGTTTTCATTAAGTATTTGCAGTCAGAATTTCTTTTAGGGACTGGAAAGAAGACTCAGTGGTTAAGAGCACTTCCTGTTCTCTCAGAGGACAAGAGTTGGGTTCCCAACATCCACATGTAGGCAATTCACGCTTATCGGCCTATAATTCCAGCTCCAGAGGATTCTAGACCCCTGGCACCTGCACTCATGTATATGTACCCCTACATGGACACATACTTTTTTTAAAAAAAAGAGAAAAGAAGAAGAAGAAGAATTATTTCTAAGTATTTCCTCCGATATTTAAGAAGTCAACATCCCAACTATGTCAAGGTGTTTTGAGATTCAGTGATTAAGCTGGAAACTGTTGGAATCATTTGTACATGACTTGTTTTTTTTTTCCCCAAATCTGCACAGAGGCATAGTAATCTCCACCTGTAAAATGAAGGGCCTGAATAGAAAATGACCTAACTCTTTAATAGAGTCATCTGGTCCTGATTCTTGTGACTAAGTCTTAAGCTTTTTCAAAAAGAATAAAAACTAAAAATATCATTACACATTTTAAAACTTTTAAACCACTAAGGACCTTAAAGATACTTTACACAAACAAGCCAGCCATTTTATCTCTGCTAGCATTGGAACAAAATATGGTACAAAGTCTGACCTGATGTGAAAAATCTCTGATGTGATCTTTCTAACTTTAATTTTGCTAGTTTTATCCTAATTACAAGCTTCAGTTCTCCATTGGTGATCACCTTATCATTTTAATCATTTTTCTAATTTATACATACATTAAAATTAATCTTGTTTTCTCTTCGCATTAAGAAAAAACACCCACATCTTACCATCTCATTTTGTACATCTCAGTTTTAAAAGCCTTGAAATGTTCAGGACTGTACTACATTAATGACAGGGTAGGGGGGCATTCGCTAATGCTCAGCCCGTGTCCCTTCAGTTCTGGAAGTGCATATGTAAAGGTTAAAACTGTCCAAATAGAACTAGTCTGGGATAAATTCCTTCGCTTTGGTAAACATTTCCATTATATTTTAAGCAGAAACTTGAGTGTCTTTGAATAGCGTATAAAAAAACGGCATTCTGTAGGTCCTTTTCTTTGATAATTTACAAAAAAAAATTACTCTAAACCATTAGTGCTGTTTACCCCTGGGTGGTGGTATTACACGCCATTTTATTTTTGCATTTCCCCAAAACACATTATTCCCTTGGTAATCGAACATTATTGTAAAATTAATTGCCAGATGGTTTATAAAGCGTGGCATCCACACGGTCCAATTCTACAAATCTGATCTGCTCAGTGGCTTTTTCACTTTGAAGAGCAGCTGCTTTAACAGGAGAACGGTTTGATCAGGTGTCTACGAGGTCAGCCGACGACAAAACAGCTTTCTTTTCCAGGCCCTTCTTTTAGGCTTTGGAGAAATCCAGGAAGTGGGTCTGAACTAAGCTGCAGTGACTGGCAGTAGTAAACTTTTCGGGTGGTCAGAGTAACACCTTTCATTACAACTATTAGCTGAATGGCAAAAGACTCCCGGCTTTCCAGTGTTTGCAGACGCATTATTTTGGAACAATTCCGTTTGGAAAGAAACGCAATTGTAAACCGTTTCTGTTTCAAGCCCATAAAAAGCAGAACTCGGATGAAAGGCAAAGCCTTGACCTTTCTATTTTAGACTTTCATCTGGGTAGCTAAGCCATCTGCCCCCACCTCCCACCTCCCAACCCATCTACTTAATGGACTGAAAATACTGCACTTGATTGCAATTTTATCAAACCAGGTTGACTTTTCTACTTTAATGAATTACGACCGTGTCTTTTCACCTAAAAGCTTGCTTGGTAGGGTTTTACCCTTCCTTCCCACCTCTCTCAATTATGACCTGTCAAATGTCTATAAAGTATGATACTAGGCACTCGCGTAGGAAAGCCATTACAGAGCTTTTCATTTCAACCGTGAGGACCTGACGGGAAAATCTAGGGGTCTGGGCCACTCTTGGACACCGGGACGGTACTAGCTTTGTTGCGGTTACGCAGGAAGGCACCTCCACCTCACAGTCCATAAAGGAGTCCCCGCCGCCCAACAAGAAATGCAGCCCGGGAAAGGGCAGACAGACGAAGGTGGGAGGAAACCCCAGGAAGAAGGGAGCTGGGAAGAATGGGGAGCCCAAGACCGGAGGGAAGACCTTCTCAGGAAGGAGCCGGGGAAGGGTGTGCGAAGTGGCCGAGAAGCTGGCCGAGCGAGCCGAAGAAGCGGGGCCGGGTGCAGGCGCGGGGACCCCGCCCGGGAGCCCCGCGGGGACACGGGTGGCGGGGACGGGGACCTGAGATGGCGGCCCACCCTCGGCCGAGCCCCGTTACTTAACTATTTGTAGAGCTGCTGCAGGCACAAGTCCAGGCTCTCGCCCTCCACCTCCTCCCGGGTGATGCGCTCCGACAGCGGCCGCGGGAGCGGGGGCAGCGGCGGCAGCTGGGGCTGCGGCGGCGGCGGCACGGCCGAGTGCCCCGGGGCCGCCGCTTCCTCCTCCTCGCCCTCGGCCGCCGCCTCCTCCTCCTCCACCGCCTCCTCTTCGGGTTCGGGGTCTTGGTCCTGCTCCCCCTCCTCGGCCGCCGCTACTGTCGCAGCGTCCTCCCCCGGTTCTTCCCCCGAAGCCTCGGCCGCCTCTGCCGCGACCAGCTCCGCTTCGGGCTCGGGCTCGGATTCGGGTTCGGGCTCTGGCTCGCCGCCGCCGCACGGTCCGCGGAACTCGCCCAGGAACAGCTCCAGGAAGCGCCGGTAAGTTTTCTCCTCAGGGATGCAGCCCGCCATCGTTGCTCATGCCCTGAGGTCCACCGGGAAGGGGGTGGGGAGTGAGCCCAGGAGGAGGAGGGGGCTGCTTCGCTGCCTCGCCTCCCGCTACCGAGGGGGAACGGCCGCACCGGCACCGGCGATCAGCACTGGGTTGCCTGGAGAGGGCTCCCGCAGGCGTGCGCGCCACCGAGCTCGGACGTGCGCGGCCCACGGGCGGGGGCGGAGTGCGCCACCCCTCTACGGTCTGGAGGGAAAGTTGGTGGCGGGCGCGCGCACAGGGTCCAGCGGCGGCCCACCCGCAATCCCTACCGAGAGCTCAGCCCACGCTGCCTAGAGACTGTTGCCATGGCAACCGGTTCTAATTAAGAATTCCAGGGTCCTTCCCGTCGAGTCTGTGGAGTGGTAAGGACGCTGGACTCCTGCACTCCAACTTCGAATGGTCCTTATTGGATGAAGACCCTAGTTTCATGCTAAGAGTGAACTAAAACATTTCTTGGTTCCACTAGGAGTGTATTGACTTCAGTTTCCTTCCTTGCCTTGCCTTAGCATATCCGTTGATACTGTAGTACACAGTAAACCTCTTTTATTGAGGATACACCTCGAAATTAGAGATGGGTGCATAGGCACCTAAAAGGGTAGTTTCCTTTGCTTACGTTCCTTCATTTGATTCTAAGTATCCCCATTTCTCAAAAAGATGAATGTGAGAAATAAAGTAGTAATTTACTCGCTTTAAAGTCCAGACTTCCCAGCAGTGGCGTTGGTGTTGGAACCCAGATCTAAGTCTCGAAAACTGTCACAGTCTTTTCCCTTAGCTCCGCTCTATGAAAATGTATCTGTGCCACGTGTCCACACAATGCCTTATTTATATAGAGCTTTGCAGTTTATGCGTGTTCATCTCTATAATCCTTACCACAGCCCTAAAGGATATTACTGTTATGATTCTGTTTTACACATAAGGAATCAAGCCTTAAAAAACAGTGACTTTGCTCAAGGTCAGAAGCAAGCAAAGCAACAAGGACTCAACCCATGGTTGAGATGGCAGATTTCACTTGTAAGTTTTCCATCACACTAAACTTCCCTCCCTAATTTCTGTATACTGCACATCACAGCTTTGAATATAATCTGTATTATTGTCTATATTTTGTTCTTCCCCACTACCTCCTGTGTCTTTTTTCTTTCTTGGGCTAAAACTGAATGACTTTAAATTATTCTAATTTTCTTACCAAACTCTTCACAAACCTGTTATTTTCAGGCGTCATGGTGCTGGCGTTGGTGGTGGGTGCTCAGGGAACTGGTGTTACACAGCTGTATGGATGTTAGCATCATTGCTGCACACTGCCATGTCCATGGCAGCATGTAATTCAGCACAAACATAGTGATTTTTCTCCTCTCTGAAAAACACGTACTCACAAATCATCCACTCCATCCTCTCCATTTGTTGTTTCTGGGTTTCAGCTGGATTTAGGATCTGAAATACCATTTCCAGTCAGTTATTAATGGCAGGAGAGGGTGTTTTCTCGCCAACTGTTTTCCTATAATGCTGTATTTTTAAATCCCTGACCTGATACTGTTATTTTAAGATTAAGTAGGTTGGACTTACTAATGGTATCATGTAAAATAGAGTTCTATGCTCTCTCTTAGGTCAAGATTAAATAATACATGATAGAAAGTGTATAGTAAATAATGCATTTGGAGTTTTTTTTCTATTTTTTCCTAAGATAAATGGAAAGATTCAGTCTGTATAAAGCAACTTCTCTGTGGGATGCCAAGAGCCTTGAAAACTAATTTCATTTTCAACCTACCTGTTCACTGCCATTTCAGAAAAACTAGAAAAAGCTGAGTGTGGTGAAGCAAGTCCTTAATCCCAGCGCTCTGACAGCAGAGGCAGGTGGCATGCTGAGTCCAAGTCCTGCCTGGACTGCCTGAAGTTCCAGATCAGCCAGGCCTATCACTATCACTACAGTGAGATCTTGTCTAATTATAAAAATAAATAATAACTAGGAAAGATTGACAACTTTTTAGGCTGCAGCAGCTTTAAATGTCCAATTTTACATTCCAACAAACTATTACTATCCCCAATTTTAACATGGTGATGTTTAGTTCAGGAGTGCGTAGCTGTCAACGGTAACAATTCATGTCAAGCTACATCTTACTTCATAATGGAGCTGCCTTCTTCATTTAGATGACGTTTGTGACATTAATTTATGACTCAACCCACACATCAAAGAGAAATGATATATGTTGGTAAAACATTACTTCTAAGAATAAAAGGGAAAGCCCACACCTCTGTTACTGGAAATGAGAGGCGTCTTTGCTTGTGTTAATAAAGATACTCCTTTACAAAGATCAATATGGATCCTATTGCATTCTTCTAGCAAAGGAGCTGTCAGAGGCTGCTGCCAGCAGTGGCAGGATCCCAAGGCAGCTGTGTAGGTGGTTTTGCCGTCGTCAAGTCTTTTACTCATTATTCCGCATCACTTTGCTTTCCTTCCTCCTCACACCTCTCTAGCCCATTCTATTTAGTTTTTGCTTAATAGAAAATGGAATAAGCCCTGACACATTTTTAGGCTCTCAGAGTTCTACACCCAATTAGTTTTTCTCAGGCCACCTGATATTCCTTCCTGTACATAGTTTTTATTTTATTTTTATCTTTGTAGTTATCTCATTATGTGCTTCTTCTCTAGAATAAGACTATACTTTACTGCCATTGTATTCAACAACAAACTTAGTTATTAGTACTTAATATGATTGCAGGATTCGCTGAAATATGCAACAAATTTTTTTATTAAAATTCAAGTTATGAAAAAGCATAATGTATATAAATGTGAAGTGAGCTCTGAGATACTTTTCTTACAAGAAAATGTTCTTCTACCTCCTTATCTTGTTGAAAGAAATGCACCATGTCCTTTCATGGTTTTTTGTAGTAATATTTGTAAGGGTAAAAACGTCTAATTTAGTAGCTTCTTGAATAACCCAGATCTTTTCTCAGATATTTACCCAAGAGAAATAACTCATCATAAACACAAACACGAAAACTTGTAATCAATGTTCACTGGAAGTGATATAAAATCCATGAACAGGTAATATGGATAACTGTCGTATATTCATAGAACAGAATACTACTACTTGTCAATAAAAGTAGATGAACTAGGCTAAGAATGGTATATGCCTAGAATCCCAGCACTCAGAAGACAAGATTAATTATTAAGCTAGATATGGCAGTGCACATCTTTAATCCCAGATCTAGAAAGGCAGAGGCAGGTGGATCTCTGTGAGTTCAAGGCCAGCCTGGTCTACAGAGAAAGTTCCAGGACAGCTAGGGGTATATGGTGAGACTCTGTTTCAGAAAATAAAAGGGGGAAAGGTTGAAGCCAAGCCTTGGTAAAAAAGTGAGTTAAAGGTCAGTCAGGGCTATGTGAGATCTTGCTATGTCAAGACAAAAAAGGGTTGGAGATATGGCTCAGCATTTAAGAGTACTTGCTTCTCTTGTAGAGGACTTGAGTTCAATTCAGAAGATCCACATGGAGGCTCAAAACTGCCTGTTAACTCTAGTTCTAGGGGATCCAATATCCTCCTCTGGCCTCTTTGGGCACTGGGCATATACTTGGTACATATATATATGCAGGCAAACACATATACATAAAATAAAATTTAAAACATAACAAAAACAAATACTGCACAAAAGAGGGGCTGGAGAAATGGCTCAGTTGTTGAGAGCACTTATTACTCTTGCAGAAGACATGACTTTGATTCCCAGCACCTACGCGGCAGCTCACAGCCTCCCACAACTCAGCGCACTCTTCTGCCTCTGCAAGTATGAGACATACATGTGGTACACGTACATACCTCCAGGCAAAACCCTCACACACATAAAATAAAAATATTTTCAGTTGCACAACAGAATATATTATTTTACCCATATGATATCCTAATAAAAAACAGGCAAGATTATACCAGGTGTGTGTTGGTACATATATATAATAACAGCATTCAGAAGGCTGAGACAGGAGGATCAGAAGTTTAAGGTCTCAGCTACATAGCCAGAACATCTCAAGAAAAACAATCAAATGAACAAAGAAGGCTTAACTAGCCAAATGTGAGAAAACAGGAAAGAGCTAGAATGAATATTGTGAGTTTATCAGGCATGTTCTCAATCACTGAGTGTGGTGGCACATGCCTTCAGTCTCAGCACTCAGGTGGCAGAGGCAGGTAGGTCTCTGTGAGTTCAAAGCCAATCTGGCCAACCATAATGAGTTCCAGCACAGCCAGAGCTACAATCTCAAAAACAGAAGAACAAACAAAAATGCTCTCTATTTTAACTGGGTGATTACATGAGTTATAAAATTATCAAAGTGTACTTTAAAGATAATTAGGGATGTAGCTCAGTGGTAGAGCACTTGCCTAGCATGTAAAAGGCTTAAATATGCATTTAAGGGCTGGAGAGATGGCTCAGAGGTTAAGAGCACTAGCTGCTCTTCCAGAGGTCCTGAGTTCAGTTCCCAGCAACCACATGGTGGCTCACAACCATCTATAGTGAGATCTGGTGCCCTCTTCTGGTGTGTGTGCAGGCATGCAGGCTAAATAAATAAATTTTTAAAAAAGAAAAAAATGTGCATTTAAAATAAATATAATGTACAAAAATCAAACGTCAATAAAGTTGATTTTTTAAGAAGAATTGACTTCAGTGTTAAACCTTATCCTTTTTTGCCACCATGTCCATTTTTTCCTTCCTTGTTCCACTCTGTATTGCCACAGAGCTTACCCGTTCAGGTAACGTTTGCTGGGCTTCAGTGACAGTCACCTTTCAGTTGTCATTTGCCTAGTGGGAGGCACTGACAAGAAACTGTAAGTGAGGAGAGGAAAAGAGCCCCAGCATTTCTTTCTTCTCCCTGTCTCAGTCCTGAGCCTGTTTTATCTCCTTTGTGACTTTGCTCCCCTTAAATGTCCACTGGATTTCGGGCTGTGGACAGTGATCAGTGTCTCTGAGCTCGGAAAACACCATCTTCCATTTTCCCTTCAGCCTAAGGATGATGGCAGCTTCCAGATTCCTAATCATTTAGAAATTAGAAAAAATTCTTTATAATTTTTTATCACTATATCAACAAATTTCTGCATTTGTTTTAGCTAAAATGATACGGTAACAAAATCTTAAACTATGAAAAGATTATATGGGACAGAATTTAAAGTGGATTAAACTGAAATTAAAGCAATTTTCGGTCTGGAAGATTCTATTGGAAGAGTTTACTTGAAGCAAAGTTAGCAATGGATTATTTCGTAAAATTAGAAGAACAGATTATCAAAAGCTCAGGGGGAATAGGGAGGATGCAATATGCAGGGTAAAGAGAGCTTTTGAAAACAATTCTGAAATGGTGGATGCATGTCAGTAGTCCATATAATAGGCATGAGTGAGCACTGATGTAAATATGGATTCGGTGAATAATACTAACACACCAGTGTTGATTTATCAGTAAAATGCCAGGATGTTAGAAATGGGCGGGGAGGGGGAGAGAAAGTATATATACTAACTCTATCCCAACTTTTCTGTAAACTTAAAAACACTCTAAAGATACTCCATTAGTTTGAAATTATGTTTGCTATATGAATAATTAAGTCATGTAATTTTAAAAACCTATTTCTTAATTTATCTCCAGTTGATATTGTCTAAATTATAAAAATCTAGAATATATGTTCTATCTTTTCTAAAATATCTTGTTCTATCTTTTCCGTTTATAGGGAAAAATAGAAACGCTGCTTCTAAAAATCCATATTGTTATATTCCTAAAGTCAATGATTTGTGCTAATGTCATATCTCAAATAATAAAACATGCTTTATGTTTCAAAGTCGTTTTATATTTTAAGGAAACAGCACAACAATAAGATAAATGTTCACATCCAGTGGCCTACAAGTCAATGCTTATGCAAATGCTTAAGGCTAGGTCTAATGATGAATATTAAGTTAAAATAGGTAGGTGGGAGCCGGGTGGTGGCGGCGCATGCCTTTAATCCCAGCACTCAGGAGGCAGAGGCAGTTGGATCTCTGTGAGTTCAAGGCCAGCCTGGTCTACAGAGCTGGTTCCAGGACAGG
The DNA here is from genome assembly GCA_004026605.1 of Ondatra zibethicus. Taxonomy (NCBI): domain Eukaryota; kingdom Metazoa; phylum Chordata; class Mammalia; order Rodentia; family Cricetidae; genus Ondatra; species Ondatra zibethicus. Next base: position 61,942 of record PVIU01007116.1, on the reverse strand, counting down.
CTCCAAAAGCTATAGGGAAACCCTGTCTCAAAAAAAAAAAAAAAAGGTAGATGGATCTCTAAGTTCGAGGTCAGCCTGGTCTACACAGCAAGTTCCAGGACAGTCAGGGCTATACAGGGAAACCTGTCTCAAAAAACCAAACCAAACATATATGTTACTATGTTCCCTATTTTAAAATATGTATGTTTCCTATTTTAAAAACTGAATTTGGGGCTGGAGAGATGGCCTAGTGGATTAGAGCATTTGCTCTTCCAGGGACCTGAGTTTAGATCCCAGCACCAACTTCAGACTGGTCACAACCTCCTGTAACTCCAGCTCCAGGGAATCCAACGCCCCTCTTGACCTCTGAGCGCCCACACACGTGGCATACATATATATAAAATTTTTTAAATCTTTTAAAAGGTCAGACAAAGTGGCACATGTCTTTAATCCCAATACTCAGGTGGCAGGGACAGGAGGATCTTTGTGAGTCCAAGGCCAGACTGGTCTATAGAGCGAGTTCCAGAACACCTAGAGCTCTGTAGAGAAACCCTGTCTCTAAATAAATACATCTTTTTAAAAATGAATTCACAAAATGAATATAAACTATGAAAGAGAATATAAAGCAATTTTCCTAGTTCTAACTCTGTCAAGAATTTTTTGGGTTTGATGGCGGATAAGTGCATAAAAATGTTCCCATCTGTGGTGGCGCACGCCTTTAATCCCAGCACTTGGGAGGCAGAGGCAAGTCGATCTCTGTGAGTTCAAGGCAAGCCTGGTCTAAAAGCAAGTGTCAGAACTGGCTCCATAGCACTGGGAAACCCTATCTCGAAAACCCTCCCCCCAAAAGAAGAGTGCATAAAAATGCATTCTATAGAGTCAGGTGGTCGTGGTACACGCCTTTAATCCCAGCACTTGGGAGACAAAGGCAGGGGGATCTCCAAGTTTTAGGCCAGCCTGCTCTACAGAGTGAGTTTTTGGATAGTCAGGGCTACATAGAGAAACCCTGTCTTGAATAGTCAAAAGAATAAAAAAAAATTAAATCCTATAGTGAAAATATAAAATCCAATGTTAAGCCCCACAGCTTCCGTTCTGAATGGCTACTCTAACTGTATAGAGAAGGTCATTGAGTTGTATAGTTTAGGGGTCTGGTTAATTTTAATGTGTGAAGGGTTTTGTTTTTGTTTGGGGTTTGGGTTTATGGTCTTAGAGACAGGGTTTCTCTGTGTAGCACTGGCTGTCCTACAACTCGACCGATAGATCAGGCTGGCCTCAAACTCAAAGATCCACCTACATCTGCTTCCCAAGCACTGGGATTAAAGGTATAGGCCACCACCACACAACGAAATTTTTGTTTTCTAATTTGCAATGGTTTTTGAGACAAGGTTTTCTAGGCTTAACAGCCCTAGCTGTCCTGGAACTAGCTCTTGTAGACCAGGCTGGCCTCAAACTCACAGAGATCCACCTGCCTCCGCCTCTCCAGTGCTGGGATTAAAGGTGTGCTCCACTAAGCCTGGCCAATTAAAAATTTTTAATCTAAAAGAAAAAATAGTGATATCATCAAATCATATAGTAGAGTACCACAGAATATCTGACAACGGAGTACAGTAGAAATTACTTCTGGGACTGGAGAGATGGCTCAGTAGATAAGAGCACTGGCTGCTCTTCCAGAGAATCTGGGTTCAATTCCCAGCACCCACATGGCGGCTCACAACCGTCTGTAACTCCAGTTCCATGGGATTTGGCATCCTCACACAGACATACATACAGGCAAAACACCAGTGCACATACAATAACAATAAATTATTAAAAAATTATTTCAAACAGGAGCTTCAATCAATAGCTGTATTTTTAAAAATCATCCCCAGTTGCTGCAAAAAATAACATGATTGCTATATTAATTTTTAATTCCTTTCCTCTTTCAGGCTATATAGTCATTTTCAGGAATGGGCCAAAAATACCAAAATTAAAATACACTCCAAGTAGTAACAAGCCATATGAACTAAATTTTACTAGTTTTAAAAGCAAATAAGTGCTCCAAGCAGGTTCTCACATCTGTTTTTCAAAGTTTTACCTATAGATAACAAACTTTCTTTTTATCTAGCCACCTCAATATGTTCTAGGACACCCTTAGAGAAGAGGGTAGAGGGTAATGGAAATCTGATGCTATAAATGTTGGCATGTGGCATATTCTTTTTATAATGAATGATTCTTTTAAAGTGAACTGACTACTAAAAAATCTACATCAATACTTTCTAATTTTCACTATACAAATCTTGTATTTCTTGGTTGTGGTGATATTTTGTTTGTACTCTAACAAATAAAGCTTGCCTAGAGATCAGAGTGCAGAGCTAGCCACTAGTTAACCCTAGAGGCCAGGCAGTGGTGGCACACACCTTTAATCCCAGCATTGGGAGGAGGAAGAAGGAAGTGACCTGGCTGGATGGAGAGAGGAAGTGATAAGGTGGGGCAGAGACACAAGCTCAGCCCTTTTTTGGCCTAAGAGTTAGCAAGGTAAGAGTTAGTTGTGGCTTGCTCCTCTGTCTCTCTGATTTTTTAGCATTTATCCCAATATCTGGCTCCAGGTTTTTATTAAGACCAATTAGAATTCATTCTACACTAAGTATTAAAATTTTACCTTTATTATCATCTAATTTTTATATATTCACTTGGAATGAATACATGTGAAAACTCATGCTACTGAGCATAGCCTAGTTAGGCCAGCAGACGCCCATCTCTCTGCAGCATTAAGACTAAAAGCAAACAAACACCTCAGCAACACTAGCTTCTTCGATAGAACTCGAACAGGCAACTACATCCAAAAAGTCCTAACCTAAGTTTTCTATACTTATATTGCTAAAACACTTTGTTTTCTACACGTAGATATCGCTAAATCCTTTCTTCTTAGCTGATGGAATTGAGCCACAGTAACATTTGTGACTGGAAGGGAAGATGAAATGACTCCATTAACCTCGAGTGCTGCAGCATATGGCAATCATTGGTGGTAGAATAGCTGTGTGGGACAAGAGCAGAAACAAGCCATGTGGCACAGACGTTATCAATTACCACACGTGGTGACCATGCTGACACAATGCATCTTTTCCAGAAAGGGGATAACTTGGGCATATGAAGTCATTTGCTGCCTTGTGAAAGAGTAATCTATAAATGACATATCTGGCACCAAGATAGCACACACGGTTTTCAGTAATTAAAGTAAGGATTAAGATTTGAACCTTTACTTCATAGCTAAATAATGATGCAGCACATTGCAGTTATTTGCAAAGGCAGCAAATTATATACGCAAAATAAACATGAGCCTTTCAAACATAAAATTATTTTCAAATCCTGGTAGGATGGTACTTGCTGTAATCTCAACACTTAGGAGTGGAAGCAAGAAAATTCCAGGATAATCTGAGTTACATACAATACCCTGTCTCAAAACAAAACTAAACATCCATTGGCTGGAGAGATAGCTTAGTGGTTAAAAGCACTGGTTGTTCAATTCCAAGCATCCACATGGTGACTCACAACCTTCTGTAACTCCAGTCCTAAAGTGCCCAAGGGCACAAGGCACACACGTGGTACAGAGTCATGCAGGCAAAACATTCATACACATAGCTTTAAAAACCACTTATTTTTCAAATATCCTCAAATTATCACATGAAATGCTGAAATTTTTTTTTAAATTTGATTTTATGTGGATTGGTGTAAAGGTATCAGATCCCCAGAAACTGGAGTTACAGTTGTTAGCTGTCATATGGGTGCTGGGAATTGAACCCGGGTCCTCTGGAAGAACAGCCAGTGCTCTTAACCGCTGAGCCATCTCTCCAGCCCCCGAAATGCTGAATTTTTATATCACTGAAAATATATGCCAATAATTTCAAAACTCTTTAGGTATAAAGCCTGTGGGGAAAGTTCAAGATTAGATTTAAGGAAATAAACTTGTAATTATTTCTTCTTCTTTTTTGTCTTGAAATGTATTTTACTGTTAAAATTACTTGTTGAAATTAATAACATCTTAAACTAATATATGACAGTAAAAAGAAAAAAAAGAAAAAAAGAATATCATCAAAAAAATTAATATCATCTAAAGTGATTTTTATTGGATTTCTTTTTAGGTCTTTATTTTAACTTTTCTTTTTGTTTTTTGTTTCTACAGCCTAGCCAAAGCTTCCCCTTCCCCACAGTAATTATTTCTTCTGAGTACTGACAAAGAATTACAAGCAAAGAAACATGATAAGCACTTTGCTTTAAGAAAACCTACTGGGGCCGAACGGTGGTGGCACACGCCTTTAATCCCAGCACTCGGGAGGCAGAGCCAGGCAGACCTCTGTGAGTTCAAGACCAGCCTGGTCTACAAGAGCTAGTGCCAGGACAGGCTCCAAAGCCACAGAGAAACCTTGTCTCGAAAAACAAAAAAAAAAAAAAGAAAAAGAAAACCTACTGGGAGCTGGGTGGTGGTGGCGGCACACGCCTTTAATCCCACAGTTTGGGAGGCAGAGGCAGGTAGATAGATCTCTGTGAATGCAAGACTAGCCTGGTCTACAAAATGAGTTCCAGGACAGCTAGTATTGTTAAAAAGCAAAAAACAAAAACATGTCTTGGCAAAAAAGAAAAAGAAAATCTATTAGGTGTTGGGCTCCTTGGTGCCCACTTTTAAACCCAGTACTGGGAGTCAGAGGCAGGCCTTCTCTGTGAGTTCCCAAGTCCAGCCTGGGCTACAAAGTGAGACCCTGTCTCAAAAAAAAAAAATCTTTTTAAAAGAAAGGGTTTCATGTAGCCTAGGATGGCTTCAGTGTCCTGTGTACTCGAGGCTATCCTTCAGTTCCTGACTCTCCCGCCTTTGCCTCTCAAATACTGGAACTTATTTATTTTTTATTATTTATTTATTTAATTTTTGATTTTTCGAGGCAGGGTTTCTCTGTAGCTTTGGAGCCTGTCCTGGAACTAGCTCTTGTAGACCAAGTTGGTCTCGAACCTCGAACTCACAGAGATCTGCCTGCTTCTGCCTCCCAAGTGTTGGGATTAAAGGTGTGTGCCACCACCGCCCAGCCCAGCTTATTTTTTTTTTAAAGATTTACTTTTATTCTATGTTTGCCTTCATGTATGTGTGTGCATCACATATGTACCTGGTTCCTATGGAGGCCAGAAGTAGTTGGATCCCCTGCAACTTAAGTTACAGAAGGCTGTGAGCTGCCATGTGGGTGCTGGGAACAGAACCCAGGTAGTCTTACTGCTGAACCATCTCTACGGTCCAAGTGCTGGAACCTCAGTTGTGTCACTACATTTATCTCTTAAAATATAATTACATTAGCAATAAGAACTTGATTTTAGGAGGTTAGAGAGATGGCTCAGCAATTAAGAGTACAGGATGCTTTTCCAGGGGACATCGGTTCAATTCCCAGCACCCACACCAGCAGCTCACGACTGTCCATAACTCCAGTTCCAGGAGACCTGACAGCCTCACACAAATGTGCATATAAAATAAAAATAATTTTTAAGAAAAACCCTTGATTTTATTGCTAAACTGGTAGTTGATGCTAGTTGTTTACTGAGTTTAGCTAACGCTGTTCACTGAAATGCCTACATATGTATCTGTAACACAGTCTACAGTAGACAAACTTCTTACACAGTTACCTAGGACTTTTAAAAGTGCATGTTCTATCCAGGCCTAGCCTCCTATCCTGTAAGCTTAACTACTCAGGAGGCCAAAATAAGAGCATCACCAGTTAAAGGTGATCTTGGCAATGTGGTTGAGAAGTTGGTTTTTGTTTTGTTCAAGGTTAAGGATATTAACTCAGTGGTAGATCATAGGGTCAACCTACAGCAAAAATAAACAAAAATAAAGAAGTGAGTGTCGCAGTGAGGGGAGGCAGCATTACTGCTATCTATGGCGCTGTGTTGGTCAAATCAGTAATTAGCCCTCTGTTAGACTCGAGAGCCTATTGTACCCCACCTTCTGTTAAAAGAGGAAATAATTTATTTTAAAGTACTGCAACATTTATCTTCCTAAGCTTATGACACAGTTCATCCAGAAACTTGAATTGGGAGCTCAGAAGCTCCAAATTTGACTGCATAGGATATCATCTAGTGCGAGCACATCTACAGGAAACCAGTGTATGAAGGCCACAATCATGTGAATGACAGCAAGACCTATCAATTCCAACATGACTGGGGCACAGTGGTGACGCCTTTAATCCCAGCACTCCCAGCAGGCGGCCTCTGTGAGCTCCAGGCCAGTCAGGGCGACCCAGTCTGTTTTGAAAAGCCAAAAACAAGCTTCTTTCCCCCCCACCAAAAAAAATATATGTGTATTTTATGACTTTTACTTTCAGGTACTTTTCTTTTGGTGCAGGAAAAGCACTGGATTTAAAGAAAAGTAAGTTGACTTTTTAAAAAAAATCTCTAGTCACTTGTTTTCTTTTATTCTTTTGTCTTTTTTGAAAATTCCCAAGTGCTGGGATTATGTTTCACCACCACTCGGCTGGTGGGGGGGGGGGGCTTACTAAGCCATTTTATTTACTTTTGTCTTCATTACCATTTTTTCTTCCTAAGAATTAGTGTACTAGGGCTGGAGAGATGGCTCAGTGGTTAAGAGCACTGACTACTCTCCCAGAGGACCTGGGTTCAATTCCCAAATCTACATGGCAGCTAACAATTGCTTTAACTCCTGACACCCCCACACAGACATACATGCAAGCAAAAGCAAAATGCATCTAAAAAAAAAAAAAACTAGTGTACTTCCTATTATTGAACCAGTTAGTTTTGCAATTATACTTTTCTCTTTGAGCCTCAATTTATATGGCTTTTGTCATAAATTCTCTTTACATCACTGCTTGGTTTTTGTTCCTTATCTTGCAATTCCTTATTTTTGAAAGTAGGTAGGATATAATCTCTAGTTCTCCCTCCATTACTTTTGAATGAGTATAATTTTTATATTTTCAGAAGTTACACATAAAAATTGTAAAGTAATAGAATGCTTAAAAACTCCCATCTCACTACATAGAATGGAAGTCAAATGGACATCTGAAATACCAAGAAGACTATGTGAAAGGTGAATTGGGCCGAGCGGTGGTGGCACACGCCTTTAATCCCAGCACTCGGGAGGCAGAGGCAGGCAGATCTCTGTGAGTTCGAGGCCAGCCTGATCTACAAGAGCTAGTTCCAGGACAGGCTCCAAAACTACAGAGAAACCCTGTCTTGAAAAAAAAAAAGAGAGAGAGAGAAAAAGGTGAATCGGGACAGAAAACAAGGAAAGAAATAAACTGTGGTCAAAAATACATGAAATCTTGTCAACATATTTTTATGCCAAAATCAGTTCTAAGAGAGCAAAATGTTCTGTAAATTTTAACAGTAACAGTAAATTTAGGCACTGATGTTAACTAAAAATACATATTATGAACAGTCAGCTTCTCTCCTGTACCTCAGTATGTTTTCTAAAGCAATAAAACAATTCAGCTTTGTCTCAAAACTGAAATTCAATGTATTACAAGAATAATCTGAATATTATTTTTATGATGGATTTATTTTTTTGACACAGGGTCTTGTTGTACAGCTCAGGCTAGGCTGGAACTAGCAGCAATCCTCATGCCTCAGCTTCCTAGTGCTGGGATTACAGGTATGCAGCACCCACACTTCTGTGACCTTGAAAGTAAATGTCATTTTTTCCCCAATATTTTCAGTGTTGATCATTTCCAGTGACTGTCTGCCTCATAATGCCTCTATAAAAACAGGAGCCAGAAAATCAAACAATCATTTATAAACAATCTTCTTTATAAATAAGGCAGTAAAAATAAATATGAAAAATAAAGATGCCCAAATTGGCATGGCTTCTGGAAGTCTCAGGCAGAGTGAGAATGTGGGTCTAACTTTAGTTCTAGGATCATCCTATCAGATTATACTGTAACTTTACCACCAACCACAGCAACTTAAGAACATTATTGACAAAAATAAAACAGTGGGGTTGGAAGGTGGCTCAGCAGTTACGAGCATGGCCCTGTAATCCTGGCACTCCTGGGGCATCTCTGGAGGCAGAGACAGGAGAATCCCCGGGAGCTTGCAGACCAGTGCAATGAGATGCTGTCTCAAACACGATAGAAAGCAAAGACCAAAACGAATTTGTCCTCTGACCACCCCATGTGAACTGTGGATCACATACAACCACATTCACCCACATACAAAATGTGCACACATGCATCACACAGGAAAGACATTGGTAGAATGATTTTCATGTGTGTGTGTGTAGAGGCCTGATCACGTCTCAGCGTGTCATTCCCCAGCTGTATACCCTGGTCTTTTCAAGACAGCCTTACTGGCCTGAAGCCCAGGTTCAGCTGCACTGGCTGCCTTGTGAGACCCAGCGATCTGCCTGTCTCAGGTTTATTTCATGTGGGTTCCAAGGATAAAACTCCTATCTTCATGCCGGCATGGCAAGCATTTTATTGAATGAAGTATCTCCCCAGCCCCTGATGAAGTGATCTCTAAGTTTTTCTTAACAATATAGATATGTAATAACTATATTTAAAATGTTAAGCCTGTATCCTAAAAATAAACAAAACCGGGTGTTGAATTAGGTTATGTGAGCTTTTAACTTTATATTTTAACATAATAGGGCTGGAAAGATGGCTCAGAGGTTAGCACTGACTGCTCTTCTGGAGGTTCTGAGTTCAATTCCCAGCAACTACAATGTGGCTCACAACCATCTGTAATGAGATCTGGTGCCCTCTTCTGGCCTGCGGGCATACACACAGACAGAATATTGTATACATAATAAATAAATAAATCTTAAAAAAAAAACCCAACATAATAAACACCTAAACTTATTTGGTATCAAATTGATTTTTCAAGTACAGCAATAATGTAAATTTCTAGTATTTATTCTTCCCAAAATGAGTACTTTTTTGTTTTGTTTTGTTTTTTTGAGACAGGGCTTCTCTGAATAGTCCTAGCTGTCCTGAAACTTACTTTGTAGACCAGGCTGACCTCAAACTCACTGAGATCCGCCTGCCTCTGCTTCCTAAATGTTGGTATTAAAGGCATTTGCCACCACCACCCTGTTCCAAAATGAGTTTTTAAAGTAAACTATATTATCAGCTTATGTTGTACGAGCTGTGTCCACAACATGATAAAACAAGGAAATGACATTAAAAACACTGGAAATGAGTACCTATAATGTCTTCATGAAAGGTGGTGGTGCATGCCTTTAATTCCGGCACTTGGGAGGCAGAAGCAGGTGGATCTCTGTGAATTTGAGGCCAGCATAGTCTACAAAAGTAAGTTCCAGGATAGCCAGAGCTGTTGTTACAGAGAAACCCTCTCTCAAAAAACCAAAAGCACATAAAAGTCGTCATGAAATCCATTATTATGTACAATGAATATACCAATTTAAAAAAAAAAAGTCATGCTCAACTATGTTCATAGCAGCTTTATTTGTCATAGCCAGAAACTGGAAGCAACCTAAATGCCCCTCAATCGAAGAATGGATAAAAAAAATGTGGTACATTTACACAATGGAGTACTACATAGCAGAAAAAAATAACGACAGCCTAAATTTTGCAGGAAAATGGATGGAACTAGAAAGCATTATTTTGAGTGAAGTAACCCAGACACAGAAAGACAATTATCACATGTACTCACTCATAGGTGGTTTATAAACATAAGGCAAAGAAAACCATCTTACAAACCACAATCCCAGAGAATTGAGACAACAATACGGACACTAAGAGAGACTTACATAGATATAATCTACATGGGAAGTAGAAAGTATAAAAAGACAAGATCTCCTGAATAAATTGGGAGCATGGGGACCTTGGGGGAGGGTTGAGGGAGGGAGGGGTGTGGTAGGGAGGGGAGCAGAGAAAAAAAATTTAAAAAAAAAGTCACACTGGGGGACTGGAAAGATGTTTCAGCAGTTAAGAGTACTTGCTGCTCTTACAGAGGACTTAAGTTCAGTTTCCAGCACCTCCATGGTATTTCAGAACTGCCTGTAAGAGTTCCTGGGGATCCAACATTCTCTCCTGAGCTTTACAGACATGGTACACAGATACATAAGCAGGCAAAACACTCATAAATCTTGAAAATATTTCTGTGTGCATACAAATCTATTTGTGTTAGCTTTTCCTCACTATAATAGCTGAGATAAAAGGTTTATTTTGGCTCAGTTTTAGATGTTGTAGCCCATGATCACACAAACTCAGTGCTTCCAGGCCTCTGGTGGGTTTGCCAGATGGCAATAGCTGATAATACACATGACAAGACTGAACTGTTCACCTCAAGACCAGGAAAAGAAAAAACAGACCTGGGGTCCCACAATCCTCTCTGAAGTATACCCTCAATGATCTAAAGATTTCCCATAAGGCCCCACTTCTTAGTTTCTACTACCTTCCAATAACACCTCCCTGGAAGCAAATTTTTAGCCACATTAATCTTTTTTTTAAAAGATGTATTTATTTATGTTATGTATATGATTGCTTTATCTGCATGTACACCTTTTAAGACAGAAGAGAGCGTCAGATTCCACTGGAAATGGTTGTGAGTCACCATGTGGTTGCTGGAAATTGAACTCAGGACCTCTGGAAGAGCAGCCAGTGCTTTAACCACTGAGCCATCTCTCCAGCCCAGCCACATTAATCTTTGATGGCTACTTAAAAGCCATACTAGCTGGGCCATGGTGGTACACACCTTTCACTCGGGAGGCAGAGGCAGGCGGATCTCTGTGAGTTCGAGACCAGCCTGGTCTACAAGAGCTAGTCAAAGCCACAAAGAAACCCTGTCTAGAAAAACTAAAAATAAATAAATAAATAAAAGCCATATTACAAATATTCATGTATGTACATCAATTACCAGAAAGGGTATTCATATTGATGACATGAAATAAGAGAAAATCTGTATCTTTTTAATTGATCATACAATCTAACTCTAAGATGAAATCCAAATGCAACCACCATCTGCCAGGTAGACTTGTTTGTCCAAACCAACTGGAGACAGTAAATAGAGAAAAAAAGACTGGATTCTCCCTCAGTGACAGGGTTTCTTTATATAGCCCTGGCTATCCTGGAATTCACTCTGTAGACTAGGTTGGCCTCACACACAGAGATCCGCCTGCCTCTGCCTCCCAAGTGCTGGGATTAAAGGCGTGCACCACCACCGCTCAGCATTAGGGAACATTTTTGGCACTTGCAGAGGGCTGGGGTCTGGTTCCCAGCACCTTCATGGTGGCTCAGTATCATTTGTAATTTCAATTCCAAGGGATCCACCAACCTACTCTGGCTTTTGTAGGCACCAGCACACACATAGTGAACACACACACACACACAAATGGGAAACACCCATACAAATAAAAATAAATTAAAAAGGAAAGTGGAAGTAGAAAATTGACTCCCCAAGTTGTCCTCTTACTACAAGTACACCATGGCATATGCATATAGAAAAAAAAAATTTTTTTCCAGAAGAGTCTGTAACTATTTCCCATTCATATCAAATAATTCTGATTCACTCATGGCATAAGTGAATGTGTCTATATTTTAAAAAATATGTGTTTCTATTTAAAGAGTATCAAAAACTTATATGTACTACAATGAATATCACATGGCGAGTCTAACTGTATACACTGAGATTAGTTTTGGGTCAGCATTCTTCCTCTCGTTCTCGTGACCGTTTCCGGAGATTCAAAGACCCTCCTGCCTGTGACGAAGGAGCAGTGATGGCAGCATCTCTAAATCCCTGAGGCTGCAAGATGAAGAATACACAAATACACTTAATGAACATTTAAAGTAAAAATTAATTTTCCAAATAGTTTTTAAATAACACTAGATAAGGATGTTCTCTAAGACTCTAATAGCTCAGTGATGAGGCCCAACACTCTTTTGCCCAAGTTAACAACAAAAAAGCTCTCTAAAAAGAATCCTAATAAGCCTTATGGTGCCTCCTGGGAGAAGTGGAAAGTAGTTTGATCTGCTATTTAGCTGCTTTACAAATCATCTTCACAATAAAATATTCTGTCTCACATATGGTATGCATCTGTAATAGTAAGCCCTCAAGCAGCTGAGGCAGGAGGATCAAAAGTTCAAAGTCAGCCTGGACTATATATATAATAAGACCTCTTCTCAAAAAGACAAAACAATTAACGGCAGGTTAGTGTAAGTAAGGGTAATGTAAAAACTAAGTGAAGTTTTCATTTTCAGAACTGCTTTCCATTTTTCTCTTTATCCTTATAAAAATAAGATGGCTGCTTAGTGTGGTGGCTCACACCTTTACTTCTAGCACTCGGGAGGCAGAGGTAGGCAAATTTCTGAGTGTGAGGCCAGCCTGGTCTATAGAGTAAGTTCCAGGACAGCCAAGGCTATGTAGAGAAACCCTGGAGAGAATTGGCTCAGTGGTTAAGGGCACTTGTTCTTGAGAAAGACCCAGGTGGAGGCTCACCCTCTTTGGACACCAAGCACACAAATGGTATACAGATGGTATATAAATTTTAAAAATATATTGAATAATGAAGCTCAAGGTCATGATTAGCTTTGTAGTGAGTTTGAGGGTGACTTGGGCCTGGCGTCCAGTGGTGTGAGTGCTCAGGAGACTGACATGATAAGTGTGACAGCTACTACAGATCAAAATTATTAATATCAGCATTTCCCTTTCTTGTTGTTGCTGATAGTTCTGAAACAGGACCGCATACTAATTAGGCTGGTCTTGAACTACTGATCCCCGTCTACCTCGGTCTCCTAAGTGTAGGCCATCATGTCCAGTTGTACCTTTTCCTTTCTGAAAACTTTTAACGTAAAAATCTGTAGATTTTACAGATGCCATGAAACATAAACATAAATATTTCCTCTGTTCTCAAAGATAAATATTTTTCTTTTTCTTTTCTGGGGTTTTTTTGTTTTGTTTTGTTTTTGATTTTGGTTTTTTGAGACAGGATTTCTTTCTCTGTGTAGCCCTAGCTGTCCTGGAACTAGCTCTTGTGGACCAGGCTGGCCTGAAACTCACAGAGATCTGCCTGCCTCTGCCTCCTGAGTATTGGGATTAAAGGCGTGCGCCACCACCGCCCAACTGTAACTACAGTATTCTGTAAGTACTGTTTTGGTGATGTTCTCCCATCAAAATTGTCTTCAAACATGCTTGCTGCTTATAAGGTTAACAGAAACCATTTGTACATGACCCCTTCAGATATTTACTGCCCACCAACACCAAAATCCCACTCTGATTAAATAATACTAACTGTGATCTGAAATGGTATTGTGGACTCCTTCTGGCTTGGCGACTTGTACAATGTTGCAAATCTGTTTGAAGAAAAAAATACATATAAACATTACTTTAATAATTAGGTTGCATGGCTGATTTCATAATTGAAATGTGCAGAGTCTTATCAAGTGTTCTCGAGAACACAATTGTAAAGAAATACTAAAAAAAAAAAAACCTTCCCTGTTGCCCAAAGGCCAGTTTAAAAAAAAAAGAAAAGAAAACCTTCCCTCACAGGTTATCATGCAGATGCCTTTAGTTTCAAGTAGGCAGAGGTAGGATTTTTTTGAGCCCACGAGTTCAAGGCCAGTCTGTGTCTTAAAGCAAACAAAATCCTTCTTTAAAAAAAAAAAATTCCATGTAAGCATGCAATAACTAAAATATCCAATAAGGTTGTTTGTATGCATAAAAATTTAATGACAGATTTAAATAAATTACTTGATATGAAATGCTACTTATGCTAAAAATTAAAAGTGGTGACAAGAGGAAGGTACTAATAACACATGAAATAAGTTATATAATCACTCATCTTAAGTTATATGACAACACATTTTAAGTTATATATTACATGACCACACATTTTATATTATACAATCACTCAAGTCATATGACCACATATTTTATATTATATGACCACACACGTCATATGACTACACATTTTTTTTTTATGTATATAGTGTTCTGGGCACCAGATCTCATTACAGATGGGTGTGAGTCATCATGTGGTTGCTGGGAATTGAACTCAGGACCTCTGGAACAGCAGTCAGTTCTCTTAACCTCTAAACTATCTCTCTAGCCCATGACTACACATCTTAAGTGACACATATAAAAGCTAGTTAGTGACACTAGAAATATAGTAGTGTTTGATGAGCATGACTGAGGCTCTAGGTTCAACCCAAAGCACTGCCAAAAAAGAAAAACTGCTGGACAGTGGCAGGTGCACGCCTTTAATCCCAGCACTAAGAAGGCAAAGGCAGGCGGATCTGAGTTCCAGGACAGCCAGAACTACACAGAGAAATCCTGTCTGGAAAAGCAAACAAAAAGACAAAAAAAAAAAAAAAGGGAAAAAATGTAAAAAACAAAGCAACAACAAAAAATGCTAGAAGCAGCCAGGTGGACGGTGGTGACACAGGCCTTTAATCCTAGCACTTGGGAGGCAGAGGCAGACTGATCTCTGTGAGTTCGAGGCCAGCCTGGTCTACAGAGTGAGTGACAGGATAGCCAGGGCTACACAGTGAAACGCTATTTCAAAAAATTAAAAAAAAAAAAAAGAGGAAAGAAAGAAGAAAGGAAAACTAGCTAATCTTACAAAAAGTACTTAAGTCATCTTACATCTCCAGTATGTGCTAAAAGGTGCCAAATACATCTGAATTTTTGAGGAAATTATTAAGAAACAATAACCTCTACTGCTCACTCACTCTTGGTGTAGGGAATATGGCCCAAGGACTTTCTGAGACTGAGTATTACTACGTGCCTCGGACTGGCCATGAACTCCCAACCTTCCTCTCAAGTACATTATACCATGCCCAAGTCAAAAAAGTATTAAGATTTTTAAGAAACCTTTATACACTTAGTACAAATCATTAAATTAACACTAGACGTAGTAGATTGTGCCTATAATGCTAAAGCAAGATGTAGGAGGATTGCTAAGAGTTCCAGGCCAGCTTGGGCTATAGAAAGGAAAAAGCAATCCTAAAGTCAAAAGGGAATTGATAAAGCTTTTCAGTTAGGAAATTCTCTTCAAATTTCTAGGTAAAAGAATCTTGTACATCATGTCAGCATCTCACAAAGATCTTTTTAAACTAAACCAAAAAGAATCACTTGGCTCACAGCCCTAGCTGAGATGAAGCTTAACATATGGCTGAACTACATAGTTTGGGTCAGGAAGAAACAAGACAGAAGTACAATTTGTGCTCTAAAGCTGAGCACACATATGAAATACTGTGTGGGGGTGTGAAGTATTACTCCACTCTACCACCAGATCTTCTTGGCAACGAGTGGTATAATTCTGAACAATCTTGGCCTCATATCATCATGAATATGCAAATTGGAGAGCCCACATAATGTAAGGACACAGACATAATCATTTAATTATTGGAATGCCATTCTATCATTTGTCAAAGGTTAAAAATCAGATGTTACTAGGTAGGAAGTATTGGGGCACATCTTTAACCCCAGCACTGGGGAGGCAGAGGCAGGTGGATCACCACAGCAAATTCCAGACCCATCAGAGCTACACAGCAAGATCCTATCTTAAAAAAACAAAAAGCAAAATATAAAATCATTGTTCTTTTAAAACCAATTTTGGTGTTTTTATTATTATTATTATTAATTTATAATTTATTTATTATGTATACAATGTTCTGCCTGAAGACCAGAAGAGGGGACCAGATCTGTTACAGATGGTTGTGAGCCACCTTGTGGTTGCTGGGAATTGAACTCAGGACCTCTGGAAGAGCAGCCAGTGCTCTTAACCTCTGAGCCATCTCTCCAACCCCCAAAATATAAACTCAGATGTTACTAGTCCATGAGATAATATCTAAGCTCAATTCATAATATAAATATTATTCAAGATTTTAGGTTTTTCTGTTAATATTTAAAGTGTTCATTTTTATAATTATCAATTTATAAAATATTTTCATATTTTTAAAATAAATTTCTAAAAAGCATGAGAGTATACAGCTTGATGGCAGAGTGCTTGCTTAGCATTTCCCAGGCCCCAATTCCCTAATATCAGGGGAATAAAGTGGGGTACTCTTCTGGAAACTCAGTATTTATGAGGTAGAAGCAAAAGTTTCAAGAATTAAGGCCATTGTATGCTACTTGACAGTCTATCTCAAAAACAAACAACAAATAAAAAGCATGTAAGACTTCACACACTCTTATGGGTAGGCCTATAGCTCATCTATAGTAGGAGAGCTTGTATTGAGCATGCTCAAAAGTCCTCGTTCAATTTCTAGTACCCAAAACCACTATATTCGCTATACACAAATATTTCACAAAAATTAAAGACAATTTGTTTCAAACAATAAACAAAAATATCTTGATTCTTCAGTGACTGAATTCCGATTACCATAAAGTATGCACATCACTGTCATATATCTACAGACTTGAAATCAACAATTTGGAGGAAAAGCACTCTACTGGGGAGTAAAGGACTAAAAGCTATACACTGAGGTTTGCATGCAATATTATAATTATCTTCTAGAAAAGTTATTACAGGAGAAAGGGAAAGAATTCATGCCTGACCAAGTTAGGTTTTAGTGACTGCACTGGTGCACAGTCTTTTCAAACTGACTCACGCAGTCTCTACCTCCAGAGGCTACTGCACAAAGTCCGTACCTTCCTTTCCCTTGCAGCCTACAGTAAGGGCTGGAGAGGTGGCTGAGGAGTGCAGAGCACTCACTGCTCCTGCAGAGGACTCAGGTTCAGTTCCCAACACCCACATGACGGCTCACAACCATCTAATTCCAGTTCCAGGGGATCCAATGCCCTCTTCTGACCTCTGTGGGCACCAGACATGCAAAATTAGGCAGGAAGACTATTCACATAAAATAAATAAATCCCTTTTTAAAAATTAAATAAAGCTGGGAGTGGTGGTGCACTCCTTTAATCTCAACACTCAGAAGGCAGAAGCAGGCGGATCTCTGTGAGTTCAAGGCCAGCCTGGGCTACACAGCAAACTCCACGACAGCCAGGACTACATATAAATATATATATATATCCCCTCCACCCCCCAAAAAATTTTGTTCATGAAACAAAGTTTTATGATATGGCTTTTTCTGTTCTTTTTTATGGACTCTCGCTGTCCTAGGCTGACCTGGAACTATACAGCCCAGGTTAGCCTCAAACTCAGACTATTCTCCTCAGTCTTCTGAGTGCTGGTATGTGCCAACATACCTAACCACTATATGGATTTGAAACAGAATTAGAAGGTATGTAATGCAGCTTTCTAAAAATAAAATAAAAATATAGTATCGCTGACTAAGCTCAATATTGCCCTACATACTGCCTCAGTTTCCTCCTTTATTAGAGCACTTCCATTCCAGTTCTCTAGGTTATGCCAATTAATCACAAAGCAGAAAGGCTGGCATAAATCTGATATTTTTTGAAGTTCAGAATAAAAGACTTCATAGCTTTCAATGGCCTACTTTAAAGAAAAGGAAAGCTGGTTCATTCACTTGCTCAGCAGCTTTAGAAACAAACACAAAGGCTTCATGCTGCCATGATTTTATTTTAAAGAACAATACTTGTGAAAGGCAGGTAAATACATGGGTAATAAAAGGGAAAAAAATGACAGACACAATTTCATGCAAGAACTATATTAAGCAACTAAGAAACACCATCCTATTTTCCACATGTATTAGTCCTAACACTAACCTCAAAAGTTTTCCTTTTGTCCTGATTTTATTCTTCTTTCAAACCCTTCTGGGAACGCGGAGTACCACCTCCTTCTTCATAGCTAATAAGGGATTTCAAAGAGTATCAGAAGGCAGCAATTCCTTAGCCACCTACATGTTCCAGGTGCATTCACCCCATCATTTAAATACACAAAGAATTCCCTATGTAGCTGAATGTGCAGTACTAACAGCGTGTTTCTATGTTTGCCATAACTGATGTCAAACAAGGCAACAAAAGCAGTGGTTTATGGGTCACTGCAAATCTCAAGCTGGGGACTAATGCTAGGAACCATTAAGTGTAATTAGACTGATATTCTGAATTATGAACTTATTTCTATACTGACCTTTGCTTTTGTTCCCAATGAAAAATAAGCCTTATCGTAGCAGCATGCCCCCAGCTTTCCCCTAAAAAAAAAAAAAAAGAATTAACTATATAATACCTTTAGAATTTTCAAGTTGCTTAGAAGGTCTCTGGCCAAATACAATCTTATATTACCAAATTTAGAATAAAAATATTCTTGAGCCGGGTGGTGATGGCGCACGCCTTTAAATCCAGCACTCGGGAAGCAGAGGCAGGTGGATTTCTGTGAGTTCAAGGCCAGCCTGGTCTACAAGAGCTAGTTCTAGGACAGGCACCAAAAACTACAGAGAAACCCTGTCTCGAAAATTTAAAAAAAAATTCTTGGACCAGGTGAGGTAGTGGATGCCTTTAATCCCAGCTCTCAAGAGGCAAGCGGATCTCTTTGAGTTCGAGGCCAGCCTGGTCTACAGAGCGAGTTCCAGGACAGCCAGAGCAGTTACACAGAAAAACCCTGTCTTGAGAAACTAAAAAAAGAAATATATAATAATAATAAAGTATTTACTTAAAAAAATAATAGTCTTGGTTTTGACCAGGCAGTGGTGGTGTATACCTTTAATCCTAAAACTCAGGAGGCAGAGGTAGGGGAATCTCTGAGTTTAAGGCTAGCCTGGTTTAAAGAGTGGGTTTCAGGACAGCCAGGGCTACACAGAGAAACCCTCTCTGAAAAAACAAAGTACAAACAAAGCAAACCAAAGAATGTTCTTGGTTTCAAAACCTGTACCACATGAGGAAGATCCTAAGAGTGATAGTTTTACTTTTCCATGAGAGCAATGCAAACCATTGTCCTCTATTTGCTCCATGAAAAGGTTATAGTTTCAGTATATTATCCACCTTCCATTCTATAAGGCCTACTATGTATTTTTGACACCCAGTAACAGGGTCTCATTATGGTTCTGACTGACCTGGAATTTGATAGGTAGACCAGGATGGCCTTGAATTAAGAGAACTCAGTCTGCTTCTGCCTCTAGAATGCAGGGATTAAAGACAAGTAGGTTTCATTATGCAGTCCAGGCTTTCCTGGGATTTCTGGGCTAAAGTTCCTCCTACTTCAGCCTCGTGAGGGGCTGGGACTACAGTTCTGTATCACCATGTTTGGCACACAGAGTATTACTGGGTTTCAGTAATACTTCAAGATAGATCTTGAAACATTGTGTTCTAATAAAATCACATTAGAAATATAGTCATGGGCTGGAGAGATGGCTCGGTGGTTAAGAGCACAGACGGTGCTCCCAGAGGTCCTGAATTCAATTCCCAGCAACCACATAGTGGCTCACAACCATCTATAATGAGATCTGGTGCCCTCTTCTGGCCTGCAGGCATTCATGCAGGCAGAACACTGTATACATAATAAATAAATCTTAGAAAAAAAAAAGAAATCATACCAGTATGCACTGGTATGATTTGTATTTGAACAGACTCATTCTCCTTCCTGCCTAAGACCACGGGCTTAGGTTTTTTAAAATTTCTTTTTTATTTTAAGCAGTCAGTGCTCTTAATGGCTAAGCCATCTCTCCAGCTCCTAAGACTGAGGGGTTTGTTTGCTTGTTTTTTGAGACAGGGTTTCTCTATGTAGCCCTGGCTGTCCTGGAACTCTGCAGACTAGGCTGGCCTCAAACTCAGAGATCTGTCTGCCTCTGCCTCCTGAATGCTGGAATTAAAGGTGTGTGCTACCACTGCCCAGCAAGACTGAGGTTTTAATATCTAGAATCCTATTTTGGATATTTACTTCTCAGGTTTCTAACACAGTTGCCAGACAGCAGACACTCAATAAATGTTTGTTAAATTATGAAAGGATTAGTCGGCATCTCAGGACACTGTGCTTAGTGAGCAGAGGAGTCAGTGGATAAGCAGTCTCTGCTTTCAAAGCTTATAGTATTCAAACAAATGGCAAGGTAAGAAAAGATTAAAATGAAAATGTTTTATCTAATTCATTTACCCACCTAATGCAGGAACAAGTAATGCTTGATTTTTATCAATCTTTGTTGTCATCTGATTTGTTAAAATAACCTATAAGAGCAAAATCATAAGAAAGTTAGGATATGCTGGGCAGTGGTGGTGCACGCCTTTAGTCCCAGCATTTGGGAGACAGAGGTAGGAGGATCTCTATGAGTCTGCGGCCAGCCTGGTCTACACAGCTAGTTCCAGGACAGCCAGGGCTACATAGAGAAACCCTGTCTCGAAAAACAAACAAAAAGTACGTAAATAGTCCTATGAGCTTAATATTCTGAATATAACAAGTTAAAGAAAATATATTAGAAGCTAAAGAGATGACTCAAATTCAGGACCCAGATTCAATTTCCAGAACTCACATGGTGGCTCACAATTTTTAACAGTGGCTACTGCTTTGACCCTTTAATACAGTTCCTCACGTTGTGGTGACTCCCCCCACCATAAAATTATTTTTGTTGCTATTTTTTTTTCTTTCTTTCTTTCTTTTTTTTTCCCCAGACAGGATTTCTCTGTGTAACAGTCCTGGCTGTCCTGGAACTCACTCTGTAGACCAGGCTAGCCTCGAACTCACTGAGATCCGCCTGCCTCTGCCTCCCAAATGCTGGGATTAAAGGTGTGCACCATCACTGCCCAGCTTCATTGCTATTTCATGCCTATAATTTTGCTACTGTTATGAATCATAATGTAAATATCTGTGTTTTTGATGGCCTGGGGGGGGGCTATGACCCACAAGTTGAGAAGCTGATTTATAACTTCAAATCCAGAAACCTGAAACCCTCTTATGGCCTCCTCTGGCACCAGGCACACATGTGGTACACAGACATACATGCAGGCAAAACACTCATACACACAAATTAAATAAAGCTCTTTAAAATACAAATTTTTTCTAAATAAAGGCAAAGAGATGAAGGGTATTTGCTCATTTGTTTGAAAATTTAAAAATAAAAATTTTCTCTACTTATCTGCAAACATGTGTTATCAGAAAACAGGATAAGAAAAATCTAGCCGGGCTGGGTGTTGGTGGCGCACGCCTTTAATCCCAGCACTCGGGAGGCAGAGACAGGCGGATCTTTGTGAGTTCGAGGCCAGCCTGGTCTACAGAGCTAGTTCCAGGACAGGCTCCAAAGCTACAGAGAAACCCTGTCTCGAAAACCAAAAAAGAAAAATCTGGCCGGGTGGTGGTGGCGCACGCCTTTAATCCCAGCACTTGGGAGGCAGAGGCAGGCGGATCTCTGTGAGTTCGAGGCCAGCCTGGTCTACAAGAGCTAGTTCCAGGACAGGCTCTAAAGCTACAGAGAAACCTTGTCTCAAAAAACAAAAAAAAAAAAAAAAAAAGAAAGAAAGAAAGAAAGAAAAATCTGAAGGAACAAAGAATTCTTGTTTTTAATTTATTTTTCATTTAAGACAGGGTTTTTCTTTTTAACTGGCTGTCCTGGAACTCACTCTGTAGACCACCAGACTGGCCTCAAACTCAAGAGATTCACCAGCCCCTGCCTCTCAAGTGCTGAAATTAAAGGCATGCTCCACCAACTCCAGGCCTATTTTTTTTTAAGACAGGGTCTCTCATTGAATCTAGGATTCTTCGAGTTTGGCTGGCTGGCTGGCAAAACCAAAGAATCCCCTGTGGAAATCCTTTCCCTGCTCTCACCTTCACAATGCTGGGATTACAGGAGTATAGTGCCATGTTCGGCTTTTATATGGGTTCTGGGGTATAGAACTCAGGTCTTCATGCTACCAAAGCAAATACTTTATTCACTGAGCCATCTCTCCAGCACCCTACACTTTTTAAAATTCAAATCTTGGGTCCTAGTGGCATATGCCTTTAATCCCAGCACTTGGGGACAGAGGCAGGCATATATCTCTATGAGTTTGAGGCCAGCCTGGTCTATATAGAGAGTTCAAAGGCAACCAGGGATACACAGACCTATCTCAAAAAATAACAAAAATTTTAGCCAAATATAGTGGTACATTCCTTTGGTCCTAGCACTCAAGCTATAATGTCATACCTTTAAATGCTTTTTTTCTTTTCGGTTTTTCAAGATAGGGTTTCTGCATGTAGTCCTGGCTGTCCTAGAACTCCCTCTGTAGACCAGGCTGCCCACAGACTCACAGAGATCCGCCTGCCTCTGCCTCCCAAATGCTGGGATTAAAGTCGTGAGCCACCACCACCTGGCATATTTTATAGATTTTTACAAACTGCCTTGGTCAGGGAGGCACTGGAGGAGAGGAGGAGAGGGAAACTTTGGTAGGGATGTAAAAGCAAAAATAAAGTATTCCAAATTTGCCTTGGTCGTGGTGCTTTTGTCACAGCAATATAAAGGTAAGACAGCAAGGCATAGCGGTACGTTCATTTAATCCCAGCACTTTAGAGGTAGAGGCAGGGGCAAAAAGATCTGTTTGATACCAGCCTGGTAACATGAGTTCCAGAATAGACAGAGCTACATAGTAAGACCTTGTCTCCAAAAAAAATTTAAAAAGCATAAGAATTTAGTGTCATCCTTAGCTGTATAGTGAATTCAAAGTCAATTTGAGCTAAAAATGAGACCCTGCCCTGAAAAAAAACAAAATAAAACCCAAGTCACTATCCACCATCTTTAATTCCAGTATTAGTAGATCTAATGCCCTCTTCTGGCCTCCTTGGACACAGCACTGACATGGTACACAAACATACATGCAGGTACAGCACCCATGCACATATAAGACTTAAAAGAAGACGGGCGGTGGTGGCACACACCTTTAATCCCAGCACTCGGGAGGCAGAGGCAGGCAGATCTCTGAGTTTGAGGCCAGCCGGTCTACAAGAGCTAGTTCCAGGACAGGCTCCAAAGCTACAGAGAAACCCTGTCTTGAAAAACAAAAAAAAAAAAAAAAAAAAAAAAGAAAGAAAAAGGAAAAGAAAAAAAAGACTTAAAAAACACCAGGCAGTGGTGGTGACTACTTTTTTTTTTTAAGATTTATTTATTTATTATGTATACAACATTCTCCCTCCATGTTTGCCCCAACACCAGAGGAGGGCGCCAGATCTCATTACAGATGGTTGTGAGCCACCATGTGGGTGCTGGGAATCGAACTCAGGACCTCTGGAAGAGCAGCCAGTGCTCTTAACCACTGAGCCATCTCTCCAGCCCGGTGGTGAATACTTTTAATCCCAGTGCTTGGGAGGCAGAGGCAGGTGGATCTGAGTTAAAAGACTGCCTGGTCTACAGAGTGAGTTCTAGGACAGCCAGGGCTACAACAGAAAATCCCTGACTCAAAAAACAAAACACAAGACCACAAACACAAAAAAACTAAAATTAAGGCAGAGAGCGACTGAGAAAGATACTCAGTGCTGACCTCTGGGCTCCACAGGCAAATGCACACTTGTACATGGGCCTACATGTACACACACAAACCAAAATTTATATACATAAAAGAGAAAGGGCTGAATTAAAATAGGGCAGGGGATGTAGTTCAATGGCAGAATGTTTGCGTAGTATGTCTCAAGTCTTGGGCTAAAAGAGCAGCACCACCACCAGCAAAATAAGAGAACAAGAAAAACTCACAAAAACCTAGGAAACTATAACACTCTGCAGCCTATTTGTCTTGAGTGCCCTCTACTGGGGGATCTTCAGGATACCATCACTAACAACGCTAAATTCCAATTAGGAGTAAAAAATAATTCAAAGAGCACTATCCTTTAGCAAAAAGGATATGGCAAGATATGGTCAGATGGTAAAGTGGTACTCAGTGGGTAAAGGCACTTTCCATGCATGACAACGGGAAAACATAGTGGAGAGAACTGACCTTAATCCTAGCACTGGGAGGCAGAGGCAAGCGGATGTCTGTGAGTTTGAGGCCAGTCTGGTTTATAGAGTGAGTTCCAGGACAGGCTCCAAAGCTACCCTATCTCAAAAAACATTTAAAATAAACAAACAAAAAAAAAAACAGAGGGGCTGGAGGTTAAGAACATTGACTGCTCTTCCAGAGGTCCCGAGTTCAATTCTTAGAAACCACATGGTGGCTCACAATCATCTGTAATCAGATCTGGTGCCCTCTTCTGGCCTGCAGGCATAACACTTTATATATAAGAAATACATAAAATTAAAAAAAAAAAGACTAAGATTTGGAAACACAAAGAAAAAGTGTATGGTTTAAATTTTACAGAGGAAGTTTTTTTTATTTACATTTGGTGTATCACAGGCATGTGATAACAATTTCCCTAAAAAGGTAAAAAAAGGCCGGGCAGTGGTGGTGCACGCTTTTAATCCCAGCACTTGGGAGGCAGAGGCAGGCGAATCTCTGTGAGTTCGAGGCCAGCCTGGTCTACAAGAGCTATCTCCAGGACAGGCTCCAAAAACCTACAGAGAAACCCCGTCTCAAAAAAAAAAAAAAGTAAACAAACAAACAGGGTAACTCAGCATTTTTATCTCCCCTCTCTCTTCTGACAAGTACATTTTTGTCAATGGGAAGATGTGGTTGCAGAGTGAAAATTAATGGCAAACAGGTAACCCTACACTCTTTGGTTCACATATATTTGCCTCCTGTGCATGAGGCTTTGGGTCTAATCCACTCATGCAAAATATGTATAAATTTAAACATTAATTTTTTTGTT
Source organism: Ondatra zibethicus (assembly GCA_004026605.1). NCBI lineage: Eukaryota > Metazoa > Chordata > Mammalia > Rodentia > Cricetidae > Ondatra > Ondatra zibethicus. The sequence goes on along the minus strand of PVIU01007116.1, from coordinate 37,428 downwards.
TTGTTTTTCTAGACAGGTTTTCTCTGTGCAGCCTTGGCTGTCCTCTAACTCATTCTGTAGACCAGGTTAACCTCGAACTCAGGGACCTGCCTGTCACTGCCTCCCGAGTGCTGGGATTAAAGGTGTGCATCACCACCACTGCCCAGCCAGACATTAATATTTCATACAGTCTGACTAATAATACTTACAGCTAATCTGTGATTATTTGCGAGGCTGATCATTTGTTGGGCTAGGCCATTTAGTAACCGCGTGCGAAGGGACAGATCATCAAAGTCATGACGGAAAGGAAAAGCAATGCCATCTATTATCACTAACTGCACCTAAACACAGGAGAATGAAATTAGGTTTGAAGTTAGAATTACAATTACAATAAACATATCCCATTACAGAAATAAACCTTAAAATTGAGGGCTTAAAAATGAAAGAAATCAAGTTGGGTGGGGAGGCACAGGCCTTTAATCCCAGCACTCAGGAATCAAAGACAGGTGGATCTCTTTTTGAGGCCAGCCTAGTCTACAAAGCAAGTCCCGGGTCAGCTAGGGCTGTTACAGAGAAACCTTGTTTGGGGGAAAAACAAAAACAAAAACCCCCCTCAAAAAAGAAAAAGAAAAAAGAAAGACATGAGCTTGCTAGCTGGACATTTTTGATGAAGTTGGAGAGATGGCTCAGCAATTGAGTGTATACTGCTCTTAAAGAAGGGTTCAGTTCCTAGTACCCATGTCAGGCAGTTCACAACTTCCTATAACTCCAGGTATCTGTCTAGGGGATCCAATGCCCTCCAGTCATTTGCATAATCAAAAATAAAGGCATGGTGGTATATATCTATAATTTCAGCACGCAGAGGTAAAGGAAGGAGGATCATGAGTTTCAGGTCAGGCTGGGCTATACAGTGAGACTCTATCTCAAATTAAATAAAAATAAAAATTACAGTTTTCTTTTATGATGCTAGGAATTAAACCTGTGGCCCACACATGGTAAGCACTCTACTACTGAGCTATATAGCTCACCCTAGGGTTTTATTTCTAATTCTTCAAAGGTTTCCTCTTAAAAATTCATTTTATTATTCTATGTGTATTAGTTTTGCCTCCATGTATGTCTGTGCACCATGTTTGTGCCTAGTACCTGTGAAGGCCAGAAGAGGGCAAGGGATCCCTTAGAACCAAATTTACAGATAGCTGTGAGCGACTATGTGGGTGTTGGCATTCCAACTCTGAAGAACAGTCAGTGTTCTTAACCATCTCTCCGGCCCTCAAAGGCTTTCTTTCTTTTGGAAAGTATCATCCAATGATTCTACATTAATCATCACCTGAATATTAGCATTACATGCACATGCAAGGTTCGAGCTTCATTTCTTTTGCTGGAGATGGCTCAGCTGTTAAGAGCAGTGGCTGCTCTTCCAAGTTCAACTTACAGCAACTACATGGCAATTCACAATCTTCTTTAACTCCAGTTTCAGGAAATCAGTGCCCTCTTTCAGGCCTGTGTGGCGACTGCATACACATGGTGCACAGACAAAAATGCAAGCAAAATGCCCATATAAACATTAATAAAAAATTAACAAAAAAATCATATGGTGTGGTGGTTTGAATGAATATCCCCAGAGTCTAGTATCTGAATACGTGGTTCCCACTTGGTAGTGCTGTTTGGCAAGGCTTAGGAAGTATAGCCTTGCTAGAGGAAGTACATCACTTGGGACAAGTTTTGAGGTTTCGAAGCCATGTACCATTTCCAGTTTGTTCTCTCTGCTTCTGGCTTACAGTTAAATACGTGAGCTGTCCTGCTCCCTCTGATACTGATTCCCCACTATGATGGACTCTTAACCCTTTGCAACAGAAATGTCTGTGTGTTGTCACAGCAACAGAAAACTCACTGTAAGAACCCCACACAGCCACAGAAATCCTGAAACTCACTGTAAGACTCCCCACACAGCCACAGAAATCTTTAAAAGAACAAAGTTAGAGGATTCTTGTTTCCTAATTTCAAAATGTACTACAAAGCTATAGTAACCTAAATAGTCTAATAGTAGCTGAGAATCTGTGGTAGAACACTTGCCTCACATGGATTAGACTTTAACTTTGAGCCCTAACAAAAACAAAGAAACAGACAGAGTGACTAAGGAGAGGTAAATTGAAATAAAAGTAGTAGAACAAATGCCAGGCATGGTGCACACCTGTAATCTCAGCACTCAGAAGGCGGAGGCAGATGCAACTCTGAGTTTGAAGCTAGCCTGGTCTACAGTACAAGTTCTAGGACAGCCAGGGCTACACAGAGAAACCTTGTCTCAGAAAAAAAAAATTAAATAATAATAAAACAGGCTGAATATGGTAACAAAAGCCTGTATCCTGGCACTTGAGTGAAGACAGAATGATTGAGAATTCAAAGTCGGCTGAGCAGTGTGGCCCACACCTTTAATCTCAGCATTCTAGAGGTGGAGGCAGGTAAATCTCAAGGCCAGACTGGTCTACAAAGTGGGTTCCAGGACAGCCAAGGCTACACAGAAAAACCCTGTCTAAAAAAACAAAATAAAACCAATAAGCTGGGCGGTGGTGGCACACATGTTTAATCACAGCATTGGGGAGGTAGAAATAGGTAGATCTCTGTGAGTTCGAGGCCAGCCTGGTCTACAGAGCAAATTCCAGGACAGGCTCCAAAGCTACACAGAGAAACCTTGTCTCAAAAACAAGACCAAAAAACCATAATCTATACATAAGAATATATATTTTGCAATGTATATAGTATATATATGCAAAAAAAGTAGAATAAAATAAGTAAGTTGCAGGGCAGGGACAGAAGAGACTTTTGAACTGGCATCAAGTTTATACTACACTTTATATTTGTATTATCAACACTTTCAAAGACTTTATTTCAGTAGTATGATCGATACCTTTGAATGATCTGAAAGGAAATCTGGAAGGAGATAGACTTGTGCCAGCAGCTCAGTGTAATCATGACAACGGAAATAATAAATATGGGAAAGAATATTTTCAAGAGTGAAATCCTCCAAGGCTTTCTGATGTTCTGAAACAAACAACAAAGCAATCTGAAAACAGTTTAGTTTTTCTTTTTCTAATTGTCTGACAATCACAGATATGTTATTTGTATCCTTGTAAAAACAACAAAATTTCTAAAAGATGACAGAACCACCGCAGAATCACTGTAAACTATGCTTTGTTGACTGCTGATCTTATTATTATTATTTTTTAATGTTTTCTACTGTTTCTTTAAGAGTTCTTGCTGCTCTGCAGAGGACCCAGGTTTGGTTCCCAGTACCCTCATAACAGCTTACAACTGTCCATAGCTCCAGTTCCAAGGGATCTGATGTCACCTTTTGGTCTCCATGAGCATCAGGCACAGGCACGGTGTGCTTACATGCAGACAAAAAACCTAATCACATTAAAATATTTTTTAAAAAATACATTTTAAAATGCAACAATTAGTTTCTCATTTCAAAACCAAACTTACTTTGTCTTTGATTGTATGTGTAATATACTAGGAATTATTTATTCACAAATAAACAAAATTCTTACTGTTTATCTCCAGCTATTGATTTCCACTGAACAGAAGTATCACGATTGAAGTTTCTCTTTCTTGTTTTTGAAGAACACAAATTAAGAATTCAAAGGAAAATTCAGGGGTTGGGGGGTGTGGCTCACAGCAGAGGTAAGCAGATCTGAGTTCAAAGCTAGCCTGATCAACAAACTGAGTTCAAGGACAGTTAGGGCTACAAAGAGAAACCCTGTCTTGAAAATAAAACAAACAAACAAAAAACGAAAACAAAACAAAACCAAAACCCAGCTGGGTGGTGGTGGCACACCCCTTTAATTCCAGCACTCAGGAGGCAGAGGCAGGCGGATTTCTGTGAGTTCAAGGCCAGCCTGGTCTACAAGAGCTAGTTCCAGGACAGGCTCTAAAAACTACAGGGAAACCCTGTCTCGAAAAACCAAAAAACAAAAACAAAACAAAAACACAAAAGATTTTAAAAGAAAAATGTCCCAATGGAGTATATTTTCTCTTTAATACTCTAATCTTTAAGTAGTAACACTATGAAATCTTAACACTGGATTTTAAAAAGTCAGTATGGTTTAGAATTTAAGGCTACCTTGGTCTACACAGAAAGTACTGGGACAGCCATGTTTAAAAAAATAAAAATAAATTTAGAAAAAAAGCGGGGAGGGTGCTTAGAAAGATGGCTTAGTAGTTAATACTGGCTGTTCTTCCAGAGCAACCAGGGTTTGAGTCCTAGAACCTACGCGGCTGCTCACAAAAGATCTAACTCTAGTCCCAGGAGATCTGATGCCCTCTTCTGGCCTCCAAAGGCAATGTACACATATAGTGTATACATACGTTCAGGCAAAACACCCAAAAACATAAAAGAAAATAAAGTGAGTTTGGTTTTGGAATGAGAAACTAATTACCACATTCTTTTTTTTTTTTTTTTTTTTAAAACCATTTATTTATTTATTATGTATACAATATTCTGTCTGTGTGTGTGTCTGCAGGCCAGAAGAGGGCACCAGACCTCATTACAGATGGTTGTGAGCCACCATGTGGTTGCCGGGAATTGAACTCAGGACCTTTGGAAGAGCAGGCAATGCTCTTAACCACTGAGCCATCTCTCCAGCCCTAATTACCACATTCTAAAATGTATTTTTTTAAAAAAGATTTTAACGTGATTAGGTGTTTTGCTTGTATGTAAGTGCACCTTGTGTGTGCCTTGTGCCCACTGAGGCCAGAACTGGAGCTATGAAGAGTTGTGTGCCTCCATGAGGGCGCTGAGAACCAAACCGAGATCCTCTGCAAGAGCAGCAAGAGCTTCTAATGAATGAACTCTCTTCAGTCCCTATGATGCATGTGATGGCTGACAAGATGATAACCTGAGTTCAATCTCCAGGATCCACAAAGTAGGAGAAAACAACTCAAATTTTCTCTGAATCTCCACACATGAGCATACATACTAAGTAAAATGAGATGATTTTTAAAAAGATTTATGTATTTATATATATGGTGCTTTGTCTGTCTACATGTATGTCTGTACACCAAAAGAAGGCACTGATCCCATTATAGTTGGTTGTGAGCTGCCATGTGGTTGCTGGGACGTGAACTCAGGACCTCTGGAAGAGCAGGTAGAACTTTTAACCACTGAGCCATCTCTCCAGCTCAACAAATGTCAGAAACTGTTTAACTTGGGAGTTTCAGACCAGCTAACCTACATAGTTCCAGGCCAGTTTGGGTTACAGAGTAAGATCCTGTCTCAAAAAGCCAAATAAAAAACGACTTATGCTTTAACATTACAAAACAAAAACCAACAGGAGGCTGCAGTGGGAGGTGCTTGCCTACTCTGAGCAGGGCCCTGGTTTAATCCCTCGCATGTGTATGCACAAGTGTGTGTACAGAGATTCATTCACACAGAGAACAGGGGCTGGAATGACATTCAGTGATAGTGCTTAACTAACATTTCCAAGGCCTTGGGTTTGATCCCCAACATTGCAAAAATAAACAACAAAACAAAGTAAACAAAACAAAACATCACAAAGAAATTATCTGCTCACAGTAGCTCACACCTGCAGTCCCAGCAGGTGGGAAAAGAAGGCAGAAGGCTCAGCTCAAGATCACCCTCAGGCATATAGCACTACAAGGATATCCTGGGAACTAGATTTCAGGTTAGTAAACTCTGGCTTCTTCCAATATACACTAAGTTAGTAAAAAACAAAACAAAACAAAACAAACAAACAAAAAACCTTTAGTTTTTCCTCATGCACCAATCATTAAAGCCTTCATATCCCAGCGCCTCAGCACATCTTCTGTCCATACAGGACTTTCAAGTACAGATTATGATGGGGTAAGACATTTTAGGCAGAATTATTTTGTCTTCTACCTTTCCAGAGTCTCTACTGAAAAGATGTAACAAAAGAAAATAGAATTTGTTTTTAATGAAGTGTGTGCATGTTTATGCAAACGCCACAGTGCATCTGTGGATTTCAGGGGACAATTTCAGTTCTCTTCTTCTATTATAGCAGTTCTAGAGATCAAATTCACATCATCAAGCTTGGTGACAAGCACCTTTACCTGCTGAGCCATTGCACTGGCCAAGATGCTTACCTTTTCAATTACTTATAAAAGTAATGGCTGTTGTGCTGGATAGGTGACTCAGTGGTTAAGGAAGTGAACTGTGCTGGGTGTGGTGTTGAGCGCCTTTAATCCCAGCACTTGGGAGGTTTGGCAGGCGGATCTCTGAGTTTGAAGCCAGCCTGGTCTATAAAGTGAATTACAGGACAGCCAGGACTGTTAAACAGAGAAACCCTGACTTGAAAAACCATAAAAAAAATTAATTAAATTTAAAAAAGCAACGACTGCTAAGTTGGGTATGACACAGGTCTGTCATTCCAGCATTCTGGAGACTGAGGCAGAATGATCACAGATAGCTAGGCTTCAGGGAGAGTACTGTTAACTAGGCATAAGCTTCAAGTTTGGGACAAATGAAGTCTGAAATGGCACAAAAACAAACTGTCTTTCTTGTACAGAAGGAGCACTATGTGCTAACTTACCTTCGTCCATGTGTGCTCCTGCTGTAAGACGAAGGTGCTGAATGCAGGCAGTTGCAAGGGTTGCCACTCTATCAACCATAAAACTTCCCTCTGTGTCAATAAATACGGCTTCACCAGCCACTCCTCCAAAGCATTCTGGGATCTGCACATCCACTGCCAATTGCATACTGTCAAGAAATCAGTCAAATGACCGAATCATTATCATAACTATCAAAATGTCTTTTGTAAACTGCATATACAAAAGACTACACCCAGGTAAACATACTTTTTTTTTTTTAAAGGTTTATTTATTTCAGCCAGGTGGTGGTGGTGTATGCCTTTAGTTCCAGCACTTGGGAGGCAGAGACAGGGAGATCTCTGTAAATTTGAGGCCAGCCTAGCCTATATAGTGAGTTCCAGGACAGCCAAGGCTACACAGATAAACCCTATCTTGAAAAACAAATCAACAACAACAACAAAAAAGATTTATTTGTTTTATATATATAGTGTTCTGTCTGCATGTTTGTGAGCTACCATGTGGTTGCTGGGAATTGAACTCAGGACCTCTGGAAGAGCAGTCAATGCTCTTAAGCACCGAACCATCTCTCCAGCCCAACATACTTTTTTTGTTGACACCGGGTCTTACTATATGTCCCTGGCTGGTCTAACAATTGTTATATAGTCCACTGTCCTCCAACTCATAGCAATCCTGCTTCAGTATCCTGAGTGATGAGATTATAAGAGTATGTTACCAAGCCTGGTCCAGGATTCTTTATCATATATAAATCAACTTTAAAACATCTGACAAAAATATATACATATATGAAGTAAATCTAAATAAATCTGACAAATAGTAGGGGAGAAAAAAAAGTTTGACAAATATATCTCAGAAGCCAACTGATTAGGAGAGAATCTGCTTACTCTAGTGACCATATTGTATTATAAAAGAAACATTTCCGACATCAAAGCTGCTCTATCCCTTCACTAAGATGGTGCCAGAGATAATATGAACGGTAAGCTGACTGTTTGTTGCATGAAGTACTAACACACGCTTTTTTGTATTCTGACTACAAACCCACAGCACGATGCTCTATTAGTTACATAAAATACTAAGTCCATCCTTAAGTAGAGAACGTCCTTATTTTACCATAATTGTGTTTTCCCAACACCTGGTACACCACAAACTTCTGTCGTTTTCGTTAGGGGTATTCCACCCCCGAGAATGTTATCTAGTGCTGAACAGAAGGTGATTATGAAGCCCTGGGTGTGTTCCTGTTCAAGAAGTTCCAGGGCTGTGCACTTCTTGACTGTCACAGAAGTACCAGCACATCTTGGTTTATCTGTGAGACATTCTCTTCTTACGATCTGTAGAGTTTCTAAAGCTTCCTCTTTAGATATTCCAACTTCTGAAAATAAAATCAGGGGGGAAAAACTAACATTAGAGATTTAAAAGTCTAACTCAGAACCGAATGTGGTGGCTCACACCGTTAATCTCAGCACTAGTAAGTGCCAGGATAGCCAGGACTACACAGAGAAGCCTTGTCTTAAAAACAACCAAAAAAAAAGTCTACCTCGGTGATGAATAATCACACTAATTTCAAGGTTTATTTAATTGCTAATCAAACCCAGGGTCTTAGGCACGAGTGGCTAATTAGTGCTCTACCTCTCCGTTACTGCCCTGTTAGCAACATTACTGCTACTGAAACTGAAAAATTAGACTAGGGGTGTGGCTCTAATTTTAAGTAGAGCGCTTAACTAGCATTTGCAAAGCTAATTGCAAAGCATTACCAAACACTTAAACAAAACAAAACATTATATTCTGTCCTCTTTGGTGAACAGCAAAGAGCTGTGCATAGTATTAGTGGCACAGTGGATGACGCCAGCTTTACTTTTGTGTACATTAAGGATGCAGTGATTCCCACTTATATGTAATCTGAAGAGCTCTGAAAAAACTGTTTGGGGTATTCTGTGAATCATAAAGGTCGTCCGTCGTCTTTCTAGGGCTTTTTCCTATTCCTTTCTCACGGAAGCGTCTCTATTCCTACTCTAATCCTTCATCTCTCAAATCCAATTTCCATTCCCCCCACCCCCAGGATCTTGGAACAGCGAGAATTACATGGCTTGTCTGTTTTCCAATTCTAGAGCCATTATTACTCAACTCAGTTATCATGAAACCTCAAGATGAAAAATTGGTTTTTTCATCTATAGATTAGACACCCCGGTCCAAGAGACTTCCTTTGATCCTAATTGAGGCAGTCCTCAAAGCATCCAGGAGGCGCAGACATAGAGAAAGCAATCGGTAAATGTTTTTCCACACAGTTCCAACTACAAGAAAACTTAAAAGCGGAGTCAGAGAGTCGTTTTACGTCTTCAACGAGGTGGCGGGAGAAGGAAGACGGAGGCGGCGCCAGGCGGCCGCGGTGCATCAGCTGGCCGCCGGGAGTCGTTACCTTTGCTGAGCTCAGAGGGCTTCACCTCCAGGATGTCCTCGGCAGTCTGGAACCCTGCAGCCACCAGCTTCACGCGCACCGCGGGAGACAGCGGGAAACTCACTAATTCCCGCTGCATTTTGAAAGCTCAGAGCCTACACACACGGTGACGTAGAGCGAGAAGCGCGCAAAGCCCTTGCTGCCCAAACCCCGCCCGATGCCGTGTGACGTCATGCGCACGGCGGAAGGGGCGGGGCTAGCGTGGCCTAGCCTCACGAGGCCCTGCTGCAGAGGACATTCCCCCCCAAGCATTCATGTGTTTTCCTCTGTGACTCGTCTGAAGCACTTTGTGGGGTCCCTTTACCAAGGATATAGCTTGACAGTAAAAAGGCGAGGCTGGAGATGCGAGGATGGTGATCAGGCCCAGTGGTCCCCTGATCACCATGCCGTGTTTCCTCTCCTGGCTCTGGCCTGTTTCATGGGACTGAGTCTTTAATAGAAATCATCTCCCAGCCGGCGGTGGTGGCGCACGCCTTTAATCCCAGCACTCGGGAGGCAGAGGCCAGCCTCATCTACAAGAGCTAGTTCCAAGGCAGGCAACAAAGCGACACAGAGAAACCCTGTCTCGGGTTTAAAAAGAAAAAAAAAAAAAGGAAGAAATCATCTCCCTAGGTGGAAGAAGCAGCAGTTGAGTACTGGTCAGTTGCCAGTTTTTTGCTGTAAAAAATTCAGAGCATTTTTTGTTTTGTTTTTGTTTCTGTTGCCAAAAGCTTCTTATATACCCGCACCACAGCCATGGAGGTCCCTTGGCTCTTTTTCCTAGCTGGCCCCTCGCGAGGGATTGTGGGACAGCCCCCCACCTTGGGGGGGGAGCGGTTGGCGGGGAGCCGTTGACGCTCTAGTGCGCGCCCACGCACCCACGTGCCCACGCACACCTTCCGGCGGGTGAGGACCTGGGCGTTCTCTCGGGAGCGTGGCGGTTTCAGAGAGCTTTAATGTCCGCAGGCCTGCCTAGCGTGTGAAGTAGCTGGAAAAGTAAGAAACTATAAGCTTGTCTCGTAGTCTAGCCTGGGCCTCTGGTGTCCTAAGAGGGAGGGACTGGACTCCTTAAGTAGCAGCGGAAGTGACCGCTTCCAAAAGAGAACTTTTGGGGAGATTGGTAGTTTGGAAGGTGACTTATGAGGTCCTTTGCCTGGGAGATATAGAGGGTGGTGTAATGAAGTGTCTTGTACCCTACATTAAAATAAACCTCCTGTGCCGGGTGGTGGTGGCGCATGCCTTTCACTCGGGAGGCAGGGGCAGGTGGATCTCTGAGTTCCAGGCCAGCCTGGTCTACAGAGCGAGCTCCAGAACAGCCAGGGCAACACAGAGAAACCCTGTCATGGAAAACAAAATTAAATAAAACAAACCTCCTAAATTGTAGGATACAGGCATACAGAACCCTCCCCTTTTGGACCCTTCCTATTGGCAACAACTTTTTTTTTTTTTTTCCGATTTCTTGAGACAGGGTTTCTCTGTGTAACAGCCGCTTTGTAGACCACCCTGGCCTTGAATCTACAGAGATCCGCCTGCCTGGGTTTCCCAAGCGCTGGGATTAAAGGTGAGCGCCACCACCGCCCGGCAGCAACAGCTCTTTATTATTATGCTTCTTTTGTGTATATGTGTAGGCACATAGGCCATGGTGCTAATGTGGAGGTCAGAGGAGTTGGTTCTCAGCTTCCATCCTGTGGGTCCTGGGGATGGAATTCAGGTTGTCAGGCTTGGCAGCAAGGCCTTTCTTTCTTTCTTTCTTTCTTTCTTTCTTTCTTTCTTTCTTTCTTCCTTAATTTCTTTTTGGTTTTTCGAGACAGGGTTTCTCTGTAGCTTTGGAGCCTGTCCTGGAACTAGCTCTTGTAGACCAGGCTGGCCTCGAACTCACAGAAATCCACCTGCCTCTGCCTCCCGAGTGCTGGAATTAAAGGCGTGCGCCACCACCACCTCCCGGCAAGGCCTTTTTTTCTTTTTTTTTCTTTTTTTTTAGATTTATTTATTATGTATACAACATTCCTTCCATGTACACCTGCACACCAGAAGGGGGCACCAGATCTCACTACAGATGGCTGTGAGCCACCATGTGGTTGCTGGGAATTGAACTCAGAACCTCTGGAAGAGCAGTCAGTGCTCTTAACCACTGAGCCATCTCGCCAGCCCCAAGGCCGTTCTTTTATCTGCTGAACTATCTCACCTCTCTCTTGGGAATAGTTCTTAGCCTGGATTTTTATTCAGAGCTTTAAGGAACTCCTTAAATAGGGCAAATTAGTCTTTTAAATACTATGGGAGGAAGCAACATGTTGAGCAGTGTAGTGAATCTCACACATTTTAAATATGCATAGATATGTCATAAAGAGTACGAGGATGCTTAAAACTCAGCACGGTTTCTTGAAACTAAAATTTAAACGTAGAACCTTTTTTTATTAGTCTGAGCACTCTCCAAATTTTGTGCCCCCCCCCCCCGAGGGGGAAAATGTTTGTATTCCATTTAATGATTCAAAGAAAGCTTGGTGGACTGGACAAAAATCTGCTTAGCTTATATAGGATTTACATTTGAGCAGTATTTATTAGATGTTTTCCCAGGGGGAATTCGTGGGTTGGGTTCTTGGGTGAAAAGATAATGAACTTAAAAAGAAGAGAGGAAATGGTGTTAAAAGTGGGCAAGTACATGCTGTTAACATCTACCGTCTAATTTTCACTAGACAGAGTGGTACAGACCTGTAGTCCCAGCTACTCAAGAGTTTGAGACAGGATGATAAAAGATCAGGGCTCACTCTGGCATGCAGAGTGAGCGCAAGCCCAGCTTGTGCAGCTGAGACCTAATGGCAAAAAGTAGAAAGAGGGCTGGGGATCTGTCTCAGTACTGCCTTGAGTGTAAGGGTCAATTCAGTCCCCAACACTGAAAACAACCAACACATACACACACATGCACACAAAGCAAAACAAGACAACACAAAAACCCACCCCGTGTGTGTGTGTGTGTGTGTGTGTGTGTGTGTGTGATTTTCATTATTCCCTGAAATTTTCAGTCTCGCACCTCTCAGTCACTGTTCTGCTCTCAGTTTTGAGTCTGATTTTTATGAATAGATACTTTGTGCAAGTGGAATGATTGTAATTATTCTTCTGTGACTGTCCTGTTTCACTTAGATGAGGTTCTCAAGAGTAGTCCATGCTGTAGCATTTATCAGAATTTCCCATTTCATCACGTTTATCTCTGTGTATGTGCATGTGCTCAGGGCGGGGTGATCGTGTGTGCTGGAGAGACAATTTACAATAGTCTGTCTTTATAGTAGTCTATCCTTCCAGCATGTGGGTCCCAGAATCCAGCTCAGGTCTTCAGGCTTGACTGCAAACGCTTTTTTTGGTTTTTCGAGACAAGGTTTCTCTGTAGCTTTGGAGCATGTCCTGGAACTAGCTCTTGTAGACCAGGCTGATCTCGAACTCACAGAGATCCGCCTGCCACTGCCTCCCGAGTGCTGGGATTAAAGGCATGCGCCACCACCGCCCGGCACAAACACTTTTTTTTTAATCCGCTAAACCATCTCCTCAACCCTTAAGTTTGCCTTTATTATTATTATCATCATCATCATCATCAGTGCTGGATGTTCTGTTGAAAGATTCATCCCTGCCCCTGGCATCCATATACCCGAGTCTGGAATGTTCTGGTGGAAGCTCCACTCCAAGCTCCCTCCCCCAGCTCTCTGAACCCTGCCGCTTCTCAGAAAGCCCACCAAATGATGACCCCTCCCCCCAGAGATGCTCAAGACCACTCCCACAGGGTATTTATACTGCCTCCCCCAAAAAACAGACGTGGTTTTTTGGTCTCTCTTTTCAGTCTCCTCTCTGGGGGGCTGGAAGATTATCTGGAGTGTTTTATCCATTAAACCTGGGCTTTTTCTAATTTGGTTTGATTTGGTCTGATTGGGATTGCTGCATTGCCGGAGAGATTTATCAGGGTACAGAAACTTTTCACTGGGGAGATATGCTGGGTAAAGTGTGTGTCTCGTAAGCATGAAGACTTAAGTTCAAATCACCAGAGTGCTTGTAAAGCTATAGTAGCACTTCTATAATCCTAGGGCTCCAACATTGAGATGTGAGGCAGAGATAGGAAACTCCTGGAAGCCTGTGGGCCAGCTAGCCTAGCATATGCAGTGGCGTCTTAGGGTTATCGTTGCTGTGATGAAACACAATTACCAAAAACAAGTTGAGGAAGAAAGGGTTTATTTGGCTTACGCTTCTACATCATAGTTCATCATCAAAGGAAGTCAGGAACTCAGACAGGGCAGGAGCTGATGCAGAGGCCATGGAGGAGTGCTGCTTACTGGCGTCCTCCCCATGGCTTGCTCAACCTGCTTTCTTCTAGCACCCAGGACCACCAGCCCAGGGATGGCACCACCCCATCAATCACTAATTAAGAAAATGCCTAACAGGCTTGCCTACAGCTCAGTATTATGGAGGCACTTTCTTCATTGAGGTCTCCCCTCTCAGATGACTTTAGCTCTGTCAAGTTAGTGTAAAACTAGCCAGCACAATTGGCTAACAAAAAGACCCAGTTTCAAAGTGGAAGGTGAAGACCAATAATGAAAGTTGTTCACTGCCCTCCACAAGCATTCCATAGCACTAATGTGCCCAAACTCCCTCACACAAATGCATAAGAAAAAATTATCAAAGGCAGGGCATGATGTCTTACATCTGTAATTCCAGTCTCATATCTGTAATTCCAGCATTAAGAGGCTTAGGCAGGAAGACTGTCTCTAAGGACAGCCTGATGTATTGAGTAACAGGCTAGCCAAGGTTACATAACACTGGTCTCAAAAAAACTGCAAAGGGCTAGCCAGGTATGGTGTTTTACATCTTTAATGTAGGCATTAGGGAGGCATAGGGTGGCCCTATGAGCTCTATATAGCTAATACTTTTTTATCGTCCAGTGTTAGTATATGTGTTATCAAAGCAAACACTTAACATTTATTCCACACCAGAGAGGTGATGTTTTATTCATAGATTGTATATATACACATATGTAGGGTATATCTGTATGTGACATATACTTTATTTGAGGTAGAAGATGTGTGTGGATTTATAATTAATACCAGCACTCAGGAGGGAGGCAGAGGCAGTCAAATCTCTGTAAGTTTGAGGTCAGCTTGCTCAATACATTGAGTTCTATCTCGGGTAGCCAAGGCTAGTGAGACCCTGTCTCAAAAAGTAAATTAAAAATAATAAAAAAAAACCCTGGCAAATTGTCAAAAGTAGATCAGTTACCTGGCACATGTGAGCCCCAGAGTTCAGTTTCTAGCACTTGAAAAAAAAAAAAAGAAAAGGAGATTAGAATACTTTCTGCTTTCATCATAGAATCCCTTTCCTGTGTCTCTTCTTTTTTTCCCCATATCAGACATCTCTGTTTTCAATTGTCACTTCTTAGGGTTTTTTTGTTTGTTTGTTTGTTTTAACTTTATTTTGTGTGCATTGGTGTCTTGCCATGGGTGTCAGATCCCCTGGAAATGGAGTTACAGACAGTTGTGAGCTGCCATGTGGGTGCTGGGAATTGGACCCAGGTCCTCTGCAAGAGCATCCAGAACTCATAACTGCTCAGCCATCTCTCCAACCCCATCACTTCTTAGTTTTAGTAAGATATTTAAAACAGCACATTGTTAGGATGGAGAGATGTCTCGTCAGTTAAGACCACTGACTGCTCTTCCAAAGGATCCAGCACCCACATAGCACCCATGCACATTTTTAAAAACATTGTTTCACACACATATTCAAATCAAAGATGGCTCAAGCTGACAAGGAGGAGAAACCTTTGTTCTCTCACAGCTTGATATCAAGTGCCTTTACTCGCTGACCCATCTCACTGTTTTTCTCTTTGTATGTTTGTTAAAAGATTTATTTTCAACTTATTTAATTTTGGTTTTTTGAAACAGGGTTTCTCTGTGTATCTCTGATTGTCCAGGAACTCCCTCTGTAGACCAGGCTGTTCTGAACTTGAAAGATCTGCCTGCCTCTGCCTCCCAAGTGCAGGGATCACAGGCGTGCACACCACATCCCATGCTGAGAATCAGACTCACAGCTTTTTGCTTACTAGGCGAGCATTCTAACAAGTGAGATGTAGCACGAGTTCTAATTGTTCCTAATAAAACCTGGAGTCAGATATCAGGGAGTGAACTCTGAGAGATCAGAGGAGCAGAGCAGTCAGCCACTAGAGAGACATTTTACCTCTATTGAATCCTCAGACCAAAGGGGCGAGCCCATCCTCAGACTGCATCTCTAGACTACCACCAAGCTCTTGTCTCGTCCTGCTTTATAGTCCTCTCTCTCCATCCAGCCATATCCCTTCCTGTTCCCACCTCCTTAGTGCTGGGATTAAAAGCGTGGGACTCCTATGGGAGTAAAGATGTGGGCCAACACCACCTGGCTCTCTTTCTCTCTTTTTATTTATCTGTTTGTTTGTTTTACATACCAATCCCAGTTCTCCCTTCTCTCTTGCTCTATTTCTCTTTGAGATGGAATCAATTTTTTTGTAGCCTAGGGTGGCCTTGAACTAAGGGAGATCTTTCTGTCTCTGTCTCCCAAGTCCTGGGATTAAAGGTGTGTGCCATCACTGCCTGGCCTCTAGTGGATTAGTTCTGCACGCTGATCTTCTGGCAAGCTTTATTTATTTATTTTAAAATTTATTTATTGTATATGTAGTGTCTTGCCTGCATATACGCCTGCAGGCCAGAAGAGGGCACCAGATGGTTGTGAGCCACCATGCAGTTGCTGGGAAGTGAACTCAGGACCTCTAGAAGAGCAGCCAGTGCTCTTAACCGCTGAGCTCTCTCTATAGCCCGCAAGCTTTATTTGTTAGAACACAAAATATCACTACATTGAGCTACAGCCCAAGCTATATAGGCCTATAGTTCTTAATATTTTGGTAGATATATAATATGCAATGTATTGCTTAGGTTTTAAAGTTTGGAAATTACTTGCCCTAGTATTGTAGAAGTTTGTCCTAGTTTGGTTTTTGTTGCTGTGATAGGCACCATGACCAAGAACAACATGGTGAGAAAAGGACTTATTTCATCTTACAACTTACAGTCCATCGTTGAGGCAAATCAGAGCAGAAACTTAAAGCAGAAACCATGGAGAAACACTGTTTAATGGCTTGCTGCCAGGCTCATGGTCCTTTCTTACATAGTCCATACGTACTTACACTTACCCTTGGTACTGCCCACAGGGTCCTGGTCCCTCCCAAATTAGCAGTCAGGAAAATGCTCTGCTGATATGTTCACAGGCCAGTCTGATGGAGAAAGTTCTTCAGTTAAGGTTTCCTCTTGCTGGGCAGTGGTGATCTGTGCCTTTAATCCCAGCACTTGGCAGAGGCAGGCAGATCTCTGTGAGTTCGAGGCCAACCTGGTCTACAGAGGGAGTTCCAGGACAGGCTCCAAAGCTACAGAGAAATGTTATCTCAAAAAAAAAAAAAGGTGGGGCTGGAGAGATGGCTTAGGGGTTAAGAGCACTGGCTGTTCTTCCAGAGGTCCTGAGTTCAATTCCCAGCAACCACATGGTGGCTCACAACCATCTGTAATGAGATCTGGCGCCCTCTTCTGGCATGCGGACATACATGGAGGCAGAATGTTGTATACATAATAAATAAATAAATAAGTCTAAAAAAATTAAAAAGAAAAGTTGATTAGGCTTTTAAGACATGAAGCAAATTAGTGGTGCAATACTTGTTTTATCTATTAGTGGTTCAGAAATTGTCTGTGTAAAAGCTTATATTTGGCTTCTTTTTCTCCCTACATTTTGGTGTTATTCCTACAACTAACAGATTACCACAGGTTTAATGGTTTAATTGATGTAAATTTATCACACATATGGTGGATTGGAAGTCTAGCAGTATTGTAGTTCATTTGAATGTCATCGTACAACTAAAAAGTAGGGCTGTATTCCAGGAATTTTTCAGGAGATTTACTACCTTGTAAGCTTTCAGAGGCTTCACATTCCTTAAGTATGACCCCTCCTTCTGCCTTTCAAGCATGCTAATCAATTTACTGTCTTGTCTCTGACTTCTCTTCTTACCTCTGTAGCTCTTTGTATGCTATGTGGTTTACTTAAGACCCACCTGGA
Source organism: Ondatra zibethicus (assembly GCA_004026605.1). Lineage (NCBI taxonomy): Eukaryota > Metazoa > Chordata > Mammalia > Rodentia > Cricetidae > Ondatra > Ondatra zibethicus. Next base: position 20,336 of record PVIU01007116.1, on the reverse strand, counting down.
TAATCCAGGATACTCTCTCCATCTCAAATACTTATCACACCTGCAAATCTCCTTTGCAGTGATGGAAAGGAGACATTCACAGAGTCCCCAACTAGGGTATTTTTCGATGGGTTATTCTGCTAGCCATATCAACAAAAAACTTATTTTCCAGCTGCTTTGTCACAAAAGAAGTTCCGTATATGCACATAAGCACAGTGTATTCTGGTCTTGTTCATATTTCATACATTTTTAGGATTCTGAAAATATACTGTTCAAAAATTTGTCCAGCTTCTACAATTGGAAAAGGCTTTGTGTCATAAGTAATAGAATAACCCTAGGATGAAGAGACTTAACATATGTGTAAAGTGTTTGGAATCTGATGGTGATGTGCTGGGTAACCAGTAACCTCTTCTTTCCTAATGGGTATATTGTGGAGGTGGTTTTCCCAAATGCTGGGAACTTGATTGTGTGGTTTGGGTAGAAAATAGCTCTGTTTATACTTCATTCTATGTAATGTATTGTTTAACATCAGATGTTTTGGAACTTGGTTTTGCTTTTGTAGGTAGTTTGACCCAAACTTGGGAAGTTGATGCAGAAGCAGTTTAGTGATGGTTCCCCCTCATGGACAGCAGTCTCCTAAATGCTTGGCTATTAAAGACATGTGTTACCACACACTTGCCACATTTATAGTTTTGTTTGTTTGGTTTTTGTTTTGCTTTGCTTTTTTGGTTTTTTGAGACAGGGTTTCTCTGTAGCTTTGGAGCCTGTCCTGGAACTCGCTCTGTAGACCACAGAGCTCCAACTTCCTCTACCTCCTATCGCTGACTATTTGAAGGTCCAGCCTCCAGAATTTGGCACCAGGGTATGTGAGAAAATCCATGAATGTGGCAGGGACTTTACTGTCTGAGGGGTAAATAAAAAAACACAGGCTTTCTGCTGATAACCTAAGAAAAAAGGGACAAATTTTTCTGATGGTAACCTTCGCTTTTATCTTAAACCGTCTCTCTTAACAATCTCTCTTTACATACAAACATTTCCCTCCTGCCCAGTGATTTGTTCCAGTATTCAGCTACAGCATCGCTCTCCGCATGATTACACATCTTCCTTTTCTATTCAGCTCTCCTCTGCAGCTCTTTTCTGTACAGCCTGGTCTTCGTTGCCTCCCCAGTTACAAATCTCCACACAGCCTCAGCTGTGCATCTCATTTACATATCCTCTCACCATACAGCACTCTCCACAGTCCCTCGGCATAGTTCTGTGTATGAGCAGCTCTTTCGCACAGCTTTCTCACACTCGTTCACACACACATACTTGTCTATCAGTCAGTCATTCTTTACTCACTTTCTGGTACTTCTCTCATGCTTCTTCTTCACGTCTCACCCCTCTCTCCCACAGCAGCCTTCTCTCAACATCGCCGCTCCTTTCTACTGCCGCTGTCACCTCTTTTTCTGCTCTGCCGCCCTACATCTCTACCCATTGCTGCCTCTGCCATCTCGTTCTCTGCCTCACTGCCTTCTTCTCTCCACTGTCTCTATTCTGCCCTATCACAGGCTAAAGCAGCTTCTTTATTCATTAACCAATCAAAGCAGCGCATGTACAGAAGGACTTTGAAATACTCAAACAATAAAACCAGAGGGAAGAAGCAGCTTGAAAAGTTTGTTTGCTTGGTTTACTGACCATTCTAACGCAGGTACAGATGTTAGGAGAGCCCATTAAAGATGATCTTTGACCATCATAGCCCTACTTGGTTCATGACATGGATAATGGAAAAGATAGTGGTGGGGATTGGGAGATAAATGATAAAATAGATGAGAATGATGGAGGAGAGTATGGAGAAGATGACTTGTAAGAACACTGGAGGAGTCCAACACAATCACCCCATTGGTGTGATGTTGCCTGAGGCTAGGGATATCTTATCTAGAGCACGAAAGAAGCAAAGACCTAAGGGAAATACTCTTTGTTGTTTTGAGACAGGTCTCATTTAGAACAGGGTGGCCTCACACAATATGTAGTCAGTAATGGCCTCTTTGAGTACTGAGTTAGTTCTGAGATTATAAGTAGCCACTACTATACACAGTACTGGAGAGCAAACCCATGGCATGCTAGCTAAGCAAACATTCCGCCTACTGGACAATGTTCTCAGACCAAGAGAGGACATAGTTTCTTTGTGTGTACATGTGTGTATACACATGTGGTTGCACATGACTGGAGAGGCCATAGGCCAAAGTATTAATGTTTGGAAGTTGTAGGGATGTTTTCTGTTTATTAGGTGTTGGTTTTTATTGTTATTTTGAGATAGGGTTCTACTTTGTAGCCCTGGCTAACCTGGATTTGTACACAAGGCTGGCCTTGAACTCACAGAGAAGATGTCTTTCTCTTTCTTCAAAGTGCTGAGATTAAAAGGGTGTGCCATTGTGCCTGGCCTAGTTGTTAAAACAGGGAAGATAAAAATGTAGGACAGGGGCTAGCTTAATGGGTAAGGGCACTGGCTCCTCTTCCAGAGCACCCAAATTCCCAGCCCCAACAAGGCTGCTCACAACCATCTGTACCTCTAATGCACAGACATATATGTAGCCAACACACACATACACATTAGCTAGATGCATGGATGGTGGGTGGATGGATGGCTAAATAGACAGATGTATAGATGGATAGGTAGATACAGATAAAGAGATGGAAAGAAAAAATTTAATTGGGCCTGGAGAGATGGCTTAGCAGTTAAGAGAGCTTGCTGCTCTTTCAGGACCCATATTTGGTGTCTCCCAATCATCTCTAACTAGTTCCAGGGAATCTGACATCCTCCTCTGGCCTCTTCAGATACAAGGCAAACATATATACATGTACATACATACATATATATACACATATACATGCATGTAGGCGAAATACTCATACACATAAAATAAATGAACCAAAAATTAAATTTCATATGTATAATTATTGCATATGTGTCATGATGCACATGTGGAGGTCATAAGGCATCTTTCAGAAATCGGTTCTCTTCCACCTTGTGGGTTTCAGGAATTAAACTCATTAGACTTGGTGACAGGCACCTTTATTGGCTGAACTATCTCAGTGTTCCCTGTTTTTATTTAGATACAAGATCTCATATAACCTAGACTGACCTTGAACTTACTTTGGTAGAGAATGACCCTGACTTCTTGATCATCTTGCCTTAGCCTTTCAAGAGCTGGGATTATAGGTGTGTATTTGTGTTTAGGGATGTCGTGTGTATTTTATTTTTATTTTTTGCAGTGTTCGTAATCAAACTCAGTGCTTTATGAATGTTATGCAGTTGCTCCATAACCGGGTATTGGTTGTGCGTGCCTTTAATGCCAACACTCAGAAGACAGAGGCAAATGGATCTCTGCCAGTTTGAGGCCAGCATGGTCTACAGAGCAAGTTCCAGGACAGCCAGGGCCACACAGAGAAGTCCTGTTTTGAAAAAGAAAAGAAAAGAAATTGCTCTGCCACAGAACTATGCTCAACCCCTACCTATTGTACCGTTCAGTGACTTTGGTGTGTTTATATAGTTGCCTAGTCATCTAGAACAGCTCAGTTTTAGATTATATGTGTGGGTTGGGGGATGGGTTTCAATTCACACTATAACCCAGGCAGAGCTTGAACTTGGAATTCTCCTGCCTCAGCTTCCTGAATAGCTAAATCATATATAGGCTTGAACTATACTTGGCTACTGTTAGAATATTCCCATGACCATCAAAGAACTCCCCCATGAGAATCTGCACACTAGTTTCCATGTCCCACACCCAGCTACAGAAAATAATTGACTACCACTCTGTTAGTATTTCTGCCTTTCCTAATATTTTATATAAAACATAATAATGTAGTTTGTAGTCTATACAGATCCTTTCACTTAGTATATTTTGAGGTTCATGCACGATGTCACCTGTGTTGCAAGTTCCTTTTTTTAGACAAGAGTTTTACTGTGTAGTCCTGGCTGACTCAGAACTCATTATGTAGGCCAGGCTGGCCTTGGACTCAGAGGGATCCCCTGCCTCTCTGCCTCTTCAATGCAGGGATTAAAGGACTGTGTTACCATACCCTACAGATATTTTCTTTTTATTACTGAATGTAACGTATTGTATAAATACAGGACTCCTTTTAAATGCCTGATCTTTCGGGACTATAATAATAGTTAATAAAAATAAAAATAGCTTAGTTTGTATATATGTCATTCCGTAAACATGCATTCCCAATTTCTCTTGAGAAAATATGTAGAAATGGAATGACTACATCATTTGGAAGTATATGACAACTTTTTCAGAAACTATTGAACTGTTTTTTCAAATGACTACTGTTTTACATTCTCATCAGCAAAACACAAGGTTCTGTTTCTCTACATCCTTGCGAGCATTTATTTATTTTGATACAGGTCTCATCAGCCCTTACTGGCCTGGAACTTGATTTATAGACTAGTCTGGTCTGGCCTCTGCCTCCCATGTACTGGGATTAAAGCAGTAGGCCACATATCTAACCTGCCAGCATTTAATATTGATAGGTATTTTTACATGTGTAGTGTTGGGGATCAAATCCACAACCCTCTGAGAACTAGATAAGCATTCTACCACTGATTTAAATTCCAAACCTCACTTTTATGGATTGTAGTTGGTGTGAAATAATAACAACATTATTGGTTTGGATTTTTAAATTTTTTAACTGTGTATATGTGAGAGTCTGTGTATGAAAATGTGCACATGTGAGTACAGATGCCTACAGAAGCCACAAGCGTGTTGGGTCCCCTGGATCTGGAGTTACATGTGGTTTTATCCTGACATGGGTGCTAGAAACCCCTCAGTCAAGCTTTTTAAAAGAAAATACTCATGTATTGTGATGGTTGATATTACATTTAGACTTACTATGCTTGAGAGACCAGAAAGTAAAAAATGCCTCATATGTGTGTGTGTATGCGTGTGTGTGTGTGTGTCTCGAATGCCTAGTGTCACACCGGTAATGCTGTAGTCCTAAAGCGAGAGAATCCCCCATTTAAGACAGAGCCTGAGCTACATAATGAGAAAGATTGAGAAAGATTGCACAGGCCTTTACTTCCAGCACTCGGGAGGCAGAGGCAGGCAGATCTCTGTGAGTTCGAGGCCAGCCTGGGCTACAAGAGCTAGTTCCAGGACAGGCTCCAAAACTACAGAGAAACCCTGCCTCAACAAACAAAAAGAGAGAGAGAGAAAAGAAAAGGAATAATAGCAAAATATTAAATTAAGTATTTGTGGAATACTTCTAAATCCAGGAGCCTATGCTATAGGTCCCCCTTTTCTGTGGCTAATCTCTGATAGATGTCTACTTCACTTCTCCATCTAAACTGTGTTCAGTGCTATAAACAGAGTCCTCATTCTCTTCCAGGGAAACCTTCGCAGCCAATCTAAGCTGTAGACTGGCGTCCAAAGTCTTTTTCTGTCACGCCCTGCTAGTGTTCTCTGAGCCAGTAGCCTGTAAACAGATACTCCTCCTCATCTTTAAGACCAGTGTGTATAGTGTGTAGGTAAGACATAGTTCTCTTTGTCTACAGTGAGCATATTCCCACTTTTTCTTTTTTTCTTAACATTTATTTTAATTATATTTAATTAATTAATTGTATTTAGTTAATTATTATAGAGTAAATAATGAATAAACACTACTTGCAGCTGGATCTCTGTGAATTTGAGGCCAGCTTGGTCTACAGAGAGAGTTCCAAGACAGCTAGGACTGTTACAACAGAAAAACCCTGTGTCAAACCACTCCCCGCCCCCCCCCATGAAAGCTAACCATTGTGAACCCATTTTCATATCTGGGGATGATAGAAGTAACTGTCTTATAACTTGCAAAGATTAAATTTGTTGTAATATGTAAAAGAACGAATGTGTGCTGCTGTCGTTGCAGCTGTTTTTGTTGTTGCTCTTAATCTTGATTTACACTAAAAGCTATGCATTCGATTCCTGTGTTTATGAAAGAAAATCCTACAGTGTTCTAGGAGGCTGCAAAACAAAAGGCACAGCAAACTACCACCTAAAAGGCTCATTGGTATTCTTGCGTTGACAAGGAGGCGGGTTTCCGATGTCGGGATTCCGACGTCGGAAGTGAGTCACTGTGGAGGCGGTGCTATGTAGATAGAGAATTCAGGAGTCTACTGAGAGAAGCTGCTACTTCCACATTTCTGATTTTTGGAGTGTAGTTTTGGGAAAATTACAAGACCGCCAACCCTCTTAAGAGGTTTTGAATGTTGGAAACCATTGTGCATAACGATATAGAGCTTCTTAATAAGGGCTTAAGTTTGCACCGTATCTTTGAAATGCTACGCACACCAGGCTGTTCAGGCTACATGGGGCTGTAAACTCATACTTACCTGGCAGGGGAGATACCATGATCACGAAGGTGGTTTTCCCAGGGCGAGGCTTATCCATTGCACTCCGGATGTGCTGACCCCTGCGATTTCCCCAAATGCGGGAAACTCGACTGCATAATTTGTGGTAGTGGGGGACTGCGTTCGCGCTCTCCCCTGATATTGTGGTTCAATGTTAGAATTGTAAGTGTCCTTTTCCTTTTTTTTTTCCTAAGAAAGTCAGAAGAGGGCATCAGATACCCGAGAGAATTACAGCTAAGGATATTTGTATGTGAGTTCTGACATGTGAACCCTGGTCCTCTTCAAGAGCAACCAAGTGCTGCTAACCACTGAGCTATCCCTCCAACAATGTGAGCTCTAAGTCATGGGTTGTAATGAAGCTGGGTGTAAGGCGTATACAACTGTAGTTCAAACACTAGGGAGGTAGAAGTAAAAGGCTCATATATTCATAGTCATCCTCTTCCACAAGTTGTAACCCGCCTGGATAGGGTCATATCTCGGTACCAGTAGTTACGTTATATTAACAGTTTTAACTGTGCTTAACATACAGTGGCATTTTGTTGATGAGGACGCGGTAAAAGAGTCCCAGGCTAACTTTAAAATGTTTTAATTCGGGGGCTGGAGAGATGGCTCAGCGGTTAAGAGCACTGACTGCTCTTCCAGAGGACCCGGGGTTCAATTCCCAGCACCCACGTGGCAGCTCACAACTGTCTGAAGATCCAGTTCCAGGGAATCTGACACCTCCACACCAGTGCACATAAGATAAAGTTAAATAAACCATAAAAAAATGTAAAAAAAAATGTTTTAATTCTATTTTCTTTATTATATGGGGCAAACTCACAAGACGGGAATGAGAAGTCCAACCTCAGCTGTGTAGCGAGGGAACCAGAAAACAAGAACCCTGAGCAGGCGGGCCGGTAGTTTTTTCTGGGTACCCAAAAGGTCACGCCCTAACCTGATCCAACCTCTTAAAGATCATTGACTGACAGAGGTTCCCCATCACCTTCCCCTTTTGTCTAAATAAAAGTGTTCCAAACCCAAAACTATATACACTAGGAACAGATATCAAGTATAAAATTAGGATTACAACCATCATAAACAATATTAATCAAGGAACACATGACAAATGTTTTAATAAACATTCTATTCTAAAGGGTCTAAGTCTTGCGTTGGAAATGGCTTGCCTAGATCCTAAGAGGAAGGTAACTATGACTATCTAATGTTCAACCCCATCAAAGGCCTGAGAAGGGAGATAATATTACTTGAGTAGGCAGGAAGTACAATCAAGCAGCTTCCAAACTATGCAGTATATGACAGAGACAACTGGCTACCTGAGCAGTCATCCAACGTCTCATTTGCAGTGTTAAAGCAACCAACTTTGGCTAAGGCCTAACGTAACTGACAGACCATTTTTAGAGGCAGGAAAAATTTTAGAACCGTCTTACCTGTCTTGGCAAGGTTTGGCAGTCTTTTTCCTTGTGTCCTGCTTATCCAGTACGGACACCATAGACTTTGTCAGTGGTCGAGGCATGGGCAGTTTCTTGCCCAAAGGCCAATTGTGCCAAGAAGAAAACAAGCTCCAAGTGGAGTATCTTTGGTGTTCAACACTTTTTCTAGAATAGATTGGTGCTTTCAGGAACAATCGTGTCTCATGTCAACAGAACCCTAAGTTATTTAAATGCCATGTTTTACAGATCCTTGAAGTGGTTGAAGATTATCTATATGCAGAACACAATCCCTATGTATCTAAAGAACCTAATTAATCTGACTATATGTATAACAACCATGAATGACTATTGACCTATATAACTTAAAGACTAAGGCTTTATATCAGAATATTAAACAATTTTTAAACAACTGTGCAGTAAAGGAGGACAATAACCTGAAAATGTCAGTGGATGACCCTGATGACCCTTTATAACTTACTATGCAGTATGTTCTTTCCAATTTAGACCAGTTCTTTCTCAATTTACCCATATCTAGTTTCTTTCCCTTTTGTAGATCTTCAGATAGCATAGTAATGTCTTTTTTGTTTGTCTTTTGAGACAGGGTTTCTCTGTGCAACAGTCCTGCCTGTCCTGGAAGTCAATTTGTAGACCAGGCTGGCCTGGAACTCACAGAGGTCCATCTGTCTCTGCCTCCCGAGTGCTGGGATTAAAGGTGTGCGCCACCACTGCCCAGCTTTAGTCCTTTTTCAGTAATGGCAAGAGCAGGCTCCTGCCTCTGGGGAATCTCTCGGTGTTCAAGCTAGGACTACAGTGTTTTTAAAGGCAAAACTATAATTACATCAGTGCTCAGGGGAGGCGGGTTACATTAGTGAGGGATTTAGTGCCCTGTTAACAGATGGTTTCTTTGCAAGGCTCAGATGTATCTTCCAGACACTATGTAATACATTTAGACCACGGCCAAGGTCATGGGCGGTCCTGAAGTGTTGCCAGGGTGGACATATCTGCTGGAGGTAGAAGGCTGAGAAGTGATCAGGCAGACAAAAAATAAAGTTGGCACAGGATAGCATTCCTTAGTCATTTCATCATGCTTTATCCATGAAGAGAGGACAATTCTTGTTCCTACCTGAAAGTTGTGAGAATTGTAGTAGTTGAGGGAAGCTGTTTCGTGTTTTTCCCTGACATTTTTAATTTTGAAAATAGGTTACTGCCAACAAGACTTTCTGAAGCGTAGGAGTATTGTTTGTTCTTAAAAAAAAATTTAAAGATTTATCTATTTTATGTATATGGTGCTCTTTCTACACATAGAGCATACATGCCAAAGGGGGAGAGCATCAGATCTTATTATAAATGATTGTGAGCCATCATCTGGTTGCTGTGAATTGTACTCAAGACCTCTAGAGGATCTGGCAATGTCCTTAACTGCTAAGCAATCTCTCTAACCCCATTTCCTATTTGTTTCTTTTAAGTTTCAATGAGAGCATTTAATTGGCCTGGCTAGTTTGTTTTCAGCTCTGGTTACAACGGGTAGAAGTATTCTTTTGGTCTGTGAAGGTACTGCAAGCTCACAAAAGGTCCCATACACTTTTATAAAGTTTTATGAGCAGTCCGACGTGGCAATTTTGGGAAATAGAAACACCGAGGATTTGATTGATTCTCTTAAAAACAGCAGCGATTCTGACTTAAAACAACCTATCTTGCTGCCTTCTTGAGAGCAGTCTTCCGACACTTCACAATAAACCCATACCGAAGCTCTTGTTAACAGCAAAAGATGCAAGAAAAATGTGAAATCTCTTTATCGTGGAGGTAGCGAGGAGTGGTTTAAGAGTTAATGCAACCGGAAGAGAAATGCGAAGGAGAAAACCTGGAGAGGAAAACGTCACTAAAAGGGGCGGGGATATGCAGATAGTCCAAAGCCGGTCTATGTTCTAGTACTTCTTTGCACCGAAATATTTTTAGCAAGTGTTTTAAAAGTGTGTGCTCTCATCCGTATAACTTAAAAGCTTGTGTAGTCTCGAGAGGAAGGGCAAAAGAATTTGTAATATAATTGACCGTGACTTTTTAGTGTGTCGATGATAAGGGTGAAGTAGTACTGAGGCCTGAGCAACTCATACTTACCTGGCAGGGGAGATACCATGATCACGAAGGTGGTTTTCCCAGGGCGAGGCTTATCCATTGCACTCCGGATGTGCTGACCCCTGCGATTTCCCCAAATGCGGGAAACTCGACTGCATAATTTGTGGTAGTGGGGGACTGCGTTCGCGCTCTCCCCTGATATTGCGGTTCAATGTTAGACTATTGTAATAGCTACGATGTGGGTTTTTCTTAGGCAGAGTATTTCCGTCGAAGAGTTTTATTAGAGATTTTATCTCGAAAAGCGAGATAAAAAAGTGGTAATTCTGGGCTGTAGAGATGGCTCAGAGGTTAGAGCACTGGCTGCACTTCCAAAGGCCCTGAGTTCAATTCCCAGTAACCACATGGTGGCTCACAACCATTTGTAATGAGATATGGTACCCTCTTCTGCTGTGCAGGGATATGCAGGCAGACCACTGTATACTTAATAAATAAATAAAATCTTTAAAAAAAAAAAAGTGGTACTTCTCAGCAGTAATTTACAATCTTTGAGTTTCCTAACTAGATTATTTTTAAAAAATTTCTTAAAGATTTATTTATTTATTATATATACAATATTCTACCTGCATGTATGCCTGTGGGCCAGAAGAGGGCATCAGATCTCATCACAGATGGCTGTGAGCTACCATGTGGTTGCTGGGAATTGAACTCAGGACCTCTGGAAGAGCAGCCAGTGCTCTTAACCTCTGAGCCATCTCGCCAGCCCCTATTTTAAAATTTTACTCTGGCTTCATTTCATAATCTTAATTCCTCTTTATTTCATGCCTTTGATGTTTGCAGTTTTTCATTTGTGGAGATCTTTGTATAACTCAGGTTACCATTTATCTGCCCTCCTTAGACTGAGCATTGTGATGACAGTGGTGTAATTTTAACAATCTCAGTATCTGTCACAGTTAAGACAATGGTATGTGACTTAGTCTATTTTGCTTTAACAAAATGACTGGATAATTTATAATAGAAAATTCTTCGTGTGTGTGGTGGTTTAAATTAGAATGGCCTCCTTAGTCTTATATGTTTGAATACTTGGCCTCTCCATTGGTGGGTGTTTGGAAAAGATTAGAAAGAGTGTTCTTTTTGGAGGCAGAGGTAGGCCTATATCTGTTCCAGCCTAATCAGTGCTACATAGTGAGACCCTGGCTACAAACAAAAGTAACAAAGATAGGTAATTTTAGAAATGGCCTCTGTAGACTACAATAGCCTTAAACACCTGTCCTCAGCAGAATTACAGCATGAACTGCAACACCCTGCCTTTTGGAGGGTGGGGTAGGGGGCACAAATAGGGTTTCTTGAGTGCACCACCATGCCCACGCTTTGTTTTTGAGAAAGGATCTTACATAACCCAGGTTGGTCTGGAGCTGTACATGAACCTCAGGCTGGCATCAACATTTGCAGTGTTAATCCTACCTCGGCCTCCCAAATGCTGGGATTATTACAGGTGTTAATTGCCATATCCAGTAGAGATTTATTTCTCATAGTTCTGGAAGTTAGAAGTCTAGAGGGGCTGCATCTAGTTGAGAGCTTTTTTGCTGCCTTATCCTATGGCATATGGCAGACAGAAGAAGAGGAAGGGAGAGAGAAAAACGGGGCTCTGACCATTGTTTGTAACTATACATCCCACCCCCTTGATAACAAACATCTTTGTCCAAAACAGAACAACAAAAAAGCCTTAATTCGCTCATAAGTGTGGTGTCCCCTGACCCAAACTCTTGTGAAAGCTCTATCTCCCCGCACCTCTACATTGGAGATCTAGTTCCCACCAGTGAGATTTGGAGGACCCATTCAGGTTACACCACACAAAGAAAGGTCAAGTTTCTCTGTGTCATTTTGTCTTGCTGTGAAAAAGACACCATGACCAAGGCAACTCTTATAAAAGAAGCATTTAGTTGGGGGCTTGTTTAGTTTTAAAGGGTTAAAACAGACAGGCATGGTGTTGGAGCAGTAGCTGAGAGCTTTTGAAATCTGAAAGTTCATTCCCGGTGACACATCTCCAACAAGCCCACACCTATTCCAACAGGGCCACATTGAATCTTTCCCGAGCATCTCACCAGCTGGGAACCATGCATGCAAATGCGAGTGAGCCTATGGAGGCCTTCTCATTTCAAACACCGTGTTCCCATGCACATTAATAGCTGTAGAGAACTTACTGGGGGCCAGGCACAGTTCTAAGTGTTTAACATGTGTTAGCTCATTTAAACTTCTCAACAACTCTGGTTATTTTTATCCTCACTAACAGATGAAGAGTTGAGTATTTTCATTCAGTTGAATCATTTTTCTAAGGTTATAATATGGGGAAAGTGAGGTGTCTTTAAGTTTAACAGAGGCTTAACTCAGGAGTTAGGGTGCCAGAAGCTCAAAGTTACACAGAATTTACACTAAGTCAGTGGCCCCTGGACTCTTACATTGTGAATTTGAGGAATGAAATTCATGGACAGTAGAAGAATGGGTTTAGAAAAAAGTCTTCTTATAGATTCATAGATTGAGGGAAAGCAGACAGAGCTCCTGCAGAGCAGGAGTGGATCCCACAAATAGGATCCTATTGAATTCAAATAAATAAGGGCTTTTAAAGGACTCAGGACAGAAATGCAGGTGAGGAATGGGGAGGGAGACGGCTCAGTCTAGTTGGCTCAGCCATGAGATGTCCAGTAGTCTCTTCATACTTTCAGTCATGTCTTGATGTAAAAGTTCCAAGAAGGGTGCTCATTTAGGGAAAAAGAGAAAACAGACCTTCCTTGTGGCCAGAGCAGAACCAAAGACATTTTGGCATAAACATTTCTGGAATTAGGCAAGGGCCAGTGCTTTCATCCAAGGGAAAACTTTACTTTAGGGGTCCTCTGTTGTAAAGCTACCTGGCCACTTTCTGTCATGATCTTATCAGTCACAGGGAGGTAACAAGCGAGGACAAGAACTTGAGTCTAAATTGTGAACGTAACTCACTATATTATTTACACAGCAATGTAATAATTCCCTTTGTGTTTATTTGTTTTCTTTGAAATCTGTTTGTAGTTTAATCTTTCAGAAAAATCTTCTTTTTGGTTTTTCGAGACGGGGTTTCTCTTTGTGTAGACTTGGATGTCCTGGAACAGTTTACAGAACAGGCAGATTTTTTAAATTCATAGAGATTTGCCTGCCTTTGTTTCCTAAGTGCTAGGATTAAAGGCATGCGCCACTACCAATGCCAGAATTTTCTGAGTTTTTAAAAAATACTATTAAAATTTTGTGTGTGGATGTTTTTCTTGCACATATATGCCTGTATAGCATGTGTTTGGTGCCATAGGAGATCAGAAAGTGGCAGTGGACCTCCTGAAACTTGGAGTTGTGAATGGTTGTGAGCCACTATGTGGGTTCTGGGAACCTGGCTCTTCTGCAAGAATAGGAAATGTTTTTAACTCTGAACTGAAAAATATTTTTTTTAATTGCATCTGGTTTCCTGCATGGTTTATGCCCATAATCCCAGCGTTGAGGAGGCTGAGGCAGGCAGTTTTCTTTGTGTTGGTGGCCAGCCGCCTGAGCTACAGTGGGAGGCTCCCATCTCAAGTAAATAATAAGCCTGGTCTGGTTGCACTTGACTGTAGCTCCAGAATTTGAGAGGTGAAAGGAGGATCTAGAGTTCATAGTATCTGCAGCTTTGTAACAAGTGGTTGGTAGGTCAATGTGGGCTACATAGGACCCTGTCTCAAAATACAAACAAATAAAACCCAGCCGGGCGGTGGTGGCGCACGCCTTTAATCCCAGTACTTGGGAGGCAGAGGCAGGCGGATCTCTATGAGTTCAAGGCCAGCCTGGTCTATAAGAGCTAGTTCCAGGACAGGCTCCAAAGCTACAGAGAAACCCTGTCTTGAAAAACCAAATAAATAAATAAATAACCCTCAAACAACAACACTCTGGGCATCATAAGTCACACCTGTTATGCCAGCCAGCACTTCAAAGGTTGAGGCAGAAGGACTGATTGAAGCCAAGCCCGAGTTACATAACTTTTCGGCCAGCCTGAGCTGTAGAGTAAGAGCCTGGCTCAAATTTACTGTCTTGGTGTTTTGCGTTGCTTTTTCTGTTGCTGGGATAAAATACCGTGACAAAAGCAGCCTAAAGGAGAGGGCTTTTTCTGGCTCACGGTCGGTGGGGGGGGGGGGCGTCTATCAGTGCAGAGAAATCACTGGGGCAGGTGCTTGAGGTGGCAGATTTCCCTGCCTCCATTGCCAGCAAACAGAGCAACAAAGGCCTGTGCTCGACCCACTTTTTTCTTTTTATTCAGACCAGTGGGCAGGTCCTTCCAACTTCAGTTAACATAAAGTAATCCCCCACAGGTGTGCCCTGAGGCCCATCTCCAGGTGATTCTAGAGTCTGTCAACAGGTAATCATCACACCCCTTCACTCCAAAACTGCATCTCTAGTGAAAATGCACAGGCTTTTTCTCGGCCTTACTCTGTAAACCATGCAGCATGACAACTTTACACAGCATTCAGCTTGTATTAGATATCGCAAGTAATCTAGACAGCATTTCAAGTTTTCTAGGAACATATGTATAAGTTGTATGCAAATACCGCTCCATTTTCTATAAGAGACTTGAGCATCTATTAATTTGGGTTAGTATCTGTGGGGAGTCCTGGAGCCATTCTCCCTCAGGAACTGGGGTCACCTACATCAACTTTCCAAGTGTGAAATAACCTAAAACTGGGTCTGGTAGTGAATATCTAGAACCCTAGCTATTTCTGGAGACTGAAACAGGAGAATTGAAAATTCAAGGCATGCTAGCAATTTAAGATTGTGCTTGAAGAGTAAAAAACAAAGCAAAACAAAAGTCTGGGGATATAATATAGCTTAGAGTTTGAGCACTGGCTGAGCATATGTGAGAAGTAGGAGTCAATTCCCTGTACCACCAAGAAAGTTGTCTTAGCCATTGTTCTAGTGCTGTGAAGAGTCACTTTGACCAAGACAACTCTTCTTTTAAAAAGCATTTAATTAGGGGCTTGCTTACAGTTTCATGGTATTAGTTTATTATCATAATGACCAGTGCTTGGCAGCATTCATGACCCTGGAGCAGTGGCTGAGAACTACATCCTGATCTGCAGGCAGGGAGAAGGGAAGGATAAGGGAAAGGGAGAAAAAGAAGAAGACAAACAGACATTGGACCTGGCATGAGCTTTTGAACCCTCAAAGCCTACACTTAGTGACATACTTCCACAAGGCCGCAAACCCTAACTCTTCTGATCTTTTTGAACAGTTCCACTCCCTGGTGACTAAGCATTCAAATCTATGAGCCTATGGGGGCCACTCCTATTCAAACCTCCACAGAAATGTAAGAAAAAAATGCAGTTTTTAAATGGGCAAAGGGAAATAAAAAACAGAAACTCAGTTCGACTTTAGTGCTGAGAACAGGATTTTATGGACTTGAGAGTGGCGCCTTAGCACCCAGCAGCACCTGCAGGGGAAGGGGTGGAGGGAGAGCGGTCCTTAGAATTGGGGGGGAGAATGACTTCACCAGACTTAGAAACTATTTTTCAGGATAAACTGTTTTTTGAAACAGCAGGATGGAAGATAAATCGCCTGTTTTTGCAACCCTGGGCTCCTGGATGTGTGGTGGGGGTTCGCTGCTTTCAGGGAATCAATCAGTGGATGGTAGATTTCCTGAAACCGTGGGTTTGTTTAGGGTCCTGGTTCTGAGAGGATTTTCCTTTAGGAGGGAGAAAAATCTTGCTTCTTTACATTTGTGAGGTATTAGAATAATGTATTGTTTGTTCTCTTTTGAAACAGAATGTCTCGGGCTGTTCATTTTCTAGTCCCTTGTCCAGTGCAGCTTGGTACCTTAACCGATGATTCCTTGGAAGCTGAGCTTCATGAATATACCAGACAAGGAAGTTATGTGAAGGTGAAGAAGATCCTTAAGAAAGGTGAGTGCAATGTAACATGGTGGAGGCAGCAGGACCCACATTTCTGAACAGTGTTTGGTAAATACAGTGCCAAGGCTGGGTTTGGTAGCCTACACTTTTAAAACTGGCACTTGAGGCCACAAACGGCAGGCAGATCTCTGAATTCAAGGCCAGTTTCCTTTACAAATGGAGGTCAAGGCCAGCCTGTCTATATAATGAAATCCTGTCTAATGCAAAAACAAACTAGTGCCAGGCTGGAGAGAGAACTCAGAGGTTAAGAACACTGACTGTTCTTTTAGAGGTCCTGAGTTCAATTCCCAGCAACCACCATGGTAGCTCACAACCATCTGTAATGAGATATTGTGCCCTTTTCTGGCATGCAGGCAGAACATTGTATATATAATAAATAAATCTTAAAAAGAACAACAACAAAAAAAAAAACTAGTGCTAACAGTTCTCTCTCTAAAAATAAATAAAGAGGGTTGGAGATCAGCAGGATCAGTGTTTGCTTAGCATATGTGAAGACCTAGGTTCCATCCTCAGAACCGTGCAGAAAACCAGATGGGTGGGCACCTGCCTGTACTCCCAGCACTGAGAAGCAGAAGTTTAAGGTCATCCCCCACTATCTAGTGAGTTGAAGCTAGCCTTGGCTAACTAAGACCATGTCTCAAAAAACAAACAGCAAGGTTGGAGGATTAGCTTCTGAAGTAGTTAAGAGTCCACACTACTCTTCCAGAGGCTCCATATAAGCTAGCCCACCATTGTAACACTGACTCCAGGGATCTGACACCCATGTCTTTCATGGGTATCTAGGCTCCCATATTCTCTCATATTCACACACAGTTAAAAGCAATAAAAATAGGCTGGATGGTGGTGGCACACACCTTTAGTCCCAGCATTCAAGAGGCAGAGGCAGGTGGATCTCTGTGACTTAGAGGTCAGTCTGTTTTACAGAGTGAGTTTCAGGACAGCCAGGGCTACTGTATCAAAAAACCAACCAAATAAACAAACAAAAAAAAGGTAATAAAAGTAAAACCAGAACCAAACTAAGCCAAACAGATAAAAAAGCAAACAAAGCTGGGTGCTGAGATTATAGGTGTGTGCCCCCATGCCTGGCTCCTGGCGTTTGTTGTTTCTGATAAGAAAGTGAATGTTGTTACAATCATTGTTCCTGTCTATGTAGTATTCTGTTTTTTAATTTTTTAAAAAAATTTTGCGTAAAAAAAATTTTTGCGTGCAGTTGTTGCAATCATCATTAGAGGCCAGAGGTGACAGGTCCTCTGTAGTTGGAATTGCAGGTGGTTATAAGCCACCTGATATGGTGCTGGTGCTGAGTTACAAACTCTGGTCCTAAGGAAAACTATCTTTCCAACCCCCAATATTTTTATTTTCCTGTTCTTTCTTTCTTTCTTTCTTTCTTTCTTTCTTTCTTTCTTTTTTTTTTTTTTTGTTTTTTCAAGATAGTTTCTCTGTGTAACAGCCTTGGCTGTCCTAGAACTTGCTTTGTAGATCATACTGACCTAGGGAGACCCCCCCCCAAACCAACAAGTAGACCAAGTCCTGTATGTAAAAGCAAAGAGCTTTTATTCTTATACAATAGTTTGCAAACTCAGACTCTCAGTGTGTCAACATATTGGGGTGATTGGAGAGCCCCGAGCTCAGTTGGGGTTTGGTTTTTATAGTAGCAAAGGTAGAGGTGAGGGATTTCTAAGGTTCAGGACCCCTGACTGGCTGACATTTATTTATCTAGGGGTGTCCTGGTGAAAAGCGATGTGTGTGTGCTGACAGGTGATCCTATTTACAATGGTTGGAACATTAGATATCTACTTTGGATGGTCTGTTCCTGGGTGGTGCCTGGGTAGTCTCAGTTTGTGGTCTTTCTTGGAACCAGGTATTGCCTTAGGGTAAACTACTGAGTCTTGGGCCTCTATTGAGAAAATTAGGAAACAACCTTCCTCAAGACCCAGTAATACCACTTTTGGGTATATATCCAAAGGATGTTCAATTGTGCCACAAGGACATGTGCTCATCTATGTTCATAGCAGCTTTGTTTGTCATAGCCAGAACCTGGAAACAACCTAAATGCTTCTCGATTGAAGAATGAATAAAAAAAATGTGGTACATTTACACAATGAAGTACTACACAGCAGAAAAAAATAATGACAGTTTGAATTTTGCAGAAAAATGGATGGAACTACTAAGCATCATTTTGAGTGAGGTAACCCAGACACAGAAAGACAATTATTCACATGTATTCACTCATTGGTGGTTTATAAACATAAAGCAGAGAAAACCAGCCTACAAACCACAATCCCAGAGATCTTAGACAACAATATGGACACTAAGAGAGACTTACATAGATCTAATCTACATGGGAAGTAGAAAGTATAAAAAGACACGGTCTCCTAAGTAAATTGGGAGCATGGGGACCTGGGGGGAGGGGAGAGGCAGGGAGGGGAGCAGAGAAAAATGTAGAGCTGAATAAATATCGTGGGGAAAAAAAGAGGTAATATATTAAATATTTCTGTTTGATTTGCTTTATCATTGCAGAATGAATGTAGATTTTTTTTTTCAAGACAGGTTTTCTCTGTGTTTAGCAGCCCTATCTGTCCTGGAACTAGCTCTTGTAGACCAAGCAGGCCTTGAACTCACAGAGAGCCACCTGCCTCTGCCTCCCGAGCGCTGGGATTAAAGGCATGCATCACTACCACCACCTCGCTGAATGTAGATTTATTGTCCACATGTATGTCTGTACACCACGTTTGTGCTTGATTCCCAGGGAGGTGGTGTGCCTCCATGTGGGCACAGGGAATCAAATTCAGGTCCTTTGCAATCACAAGAAGTGCTCTTAACCACTGAGCCAACTCTCCAGCCGGGCCTTGATTTCTTAAGGAAAAGAGAAAAATTCCCAAGAGTGGTAACGGCTCCAAAAGAGGAATTCTCCCTTTAATTATTTCTTAAACATATTTGTGTGTGTGTGTGTGTGTGTGTGTGTGTGTGTCTGCATATATGTGTGTGCAAGATCCATGGAGGACAAAAGGGTGTCAGATCCTTTTGAGTTGGAGTTGCAGGCATTTGTGACCTGCCTGTTGCAGGTGCTGGGACGCAGCCTTCTGATAGAGCAGCAAGCACTCTTATCTGCAGAACCATCTCTTCAGCACCCTGATAAATTTGAAGATGGTTCTCACTCTGTTTCCCTAACTGGTATGGAACTTAGTATGTAACCTAATCTGGCCTCAAACTTGTGACTAATTCTCCTAGAGAGATGTTCAGATCCATGTGCTATTTGAGCATCTACTCAGAGGAGAGGAGACCAAGGTATAGAATGTGTAGTGAGGAGTTTCTCAAAATGTGGAATGTAACCAGGCCATGGTGGCACGGCCTTTAATCCCAGGAACTCGGAGGCAGAGGCAAAGGGGTCTCTGTGAGTTTAAGGCCAGCCTGCTCTACAAAGTGAGTTTTAGGCCTGTCAGAGCGACATAGTGAGACCCTCTCTCAAAAGCAAACAACAAAAACAGAGCAGAAAAGGTAGAATGAAGAATGGAAAAGTCTTAAATGTTGAATTATCATTACCACAGACCAGGGTTTGTATGGGAGCAGTCTTCAGATATAACTCTGTGGGAGGAGAGAAAGGAATGGTGGATATTTTCTCTACACACTATCAACATTTGCACATGAACGAAAGGAAAGTTTTGCTATCTCTCTTTTTCCATGAATCTGAGTGGTCCTTACATAGATGTGCCCATGTCAACAACCACATTCATTCAGAATTTAACTGACTTTAGCTTTCCTTACTTCCCAAGTACGGCATTGCTTTTAGTAGCAGGAAGAATTAGAACCAACTTTTTCCCTGTGTGTGACCGATAACAGGCAATGAAACATCTATAAGAAAGGGAAATAGCCCTTTTCCTATTGGTAAATGGCAATATGGTATGACAGATTAAATAATGATTAAGTATGTGTCCAGTAATTGTACTAGTAATTACCATGTGGCCAGAAGATTGCTTCACTTTGGCTTTTTCCCCGTTTCTCTTTTATAGTAGGGGAAATATGGAATCTCAAAACGCTGATTTCTGTTTGTTTTGATCTTTTTAGACAGGATCTTTTTAGCTGCGGCTGGCCTCAAATTCTAAGACTGACGTCAAACTCCTGATCCTCTTGCCTTCACTTTCCAAGTGCAAAGATAACAGAAGTGAGCCACCAACCCCTTCAACCACAGAATTTATTTAATAGAGTGTGTAGCCCTTGAACTGCCATTTTCGAACTGCCATTTTCCCGTCAAACGTTTTCGTTTTGTTCGTCACGAAAGGACTCTGGCTTGGGCCAGGGGTCCAAGGCTGCGTGCGCCCGCGAACACCGGGCGGCTGCGGGGCGCCTCTGGCTTGGGGCAGACGGGGGCTGACGGCAGCGCGGCTGGGCGAGGCCAGCGCCGCCGGGCGGAAGCGCTACCGCGGGCGGCAGGGCCGGGTGTGGCCGCCAGTGACTGGCGACCCGACGCAGGCGGAAGTGGGACGGGGCGACAGAGAGCTGACAGTCGATTGGCTGTTTAGCGATCGTATGCTAATT
>PVIU01007115.1:0-93331 GCA_004026605.1 Ondatra zibethicus | reverse complement strand
TTATGCAGCTTAGGAAGGGCGACAGTACGTCATGGTGGGGAAGGTGTGGTGATAGGAGCGTGAGGCAGCTGGTCACATGGCTTCTGCATCCAGGAAGCTGAGGGCAGTCAGGAAGTGAGGCTATGCAAAGACAAGGTCCTCCCCTCCCCTCGCGGGTGATCCACACCTTCCCTTCCTTCCCTCCCTCCCTCCCTCCCTCCCTCTTTCTTTCTTTCTTTCTTTCTTTCTTTCTTTCTTTCTTTCTTTCTTTCTTTCTTTCTTTCTTTCTTTCTGTTTTTCAATACAGGATTTCTCTGTGTAGCCCTGGCTGTCCTGGAACTTGCTTTGTAGACCAGACGGGCCTCAGACTCAACGAGATCTGCCTGCCTCTGCCTCCCGAGTGGTGGCTCTACCTCTTAAAGGTTCCCCAAGCTTCTGTAACAGCACCACCAGCTGGGAGCCAAGTATTCAATATGTTGAGCCTACAGGGGACATTTTACATTCAAACCACAACAGGAATGATGACTTATCGAGAATGTCCCAAGTGGAAAGGCAGTCTGATGATGGCCTTTCTGGGTGAGAGGAGCATGATGGGATAGTTTTCAGGGGAATATGGCCATTAAGATGGACCCCAGTGGTCTCTGGGACTGTGCTAGCACCCAGAGGAGTGCATGCCTACAAGAACAGAGAGGATCTGCCTGGTGGCATTGACAGTCAGGCAGGGAGGAAACGTGTAGGTAATAGGAGTGAGGGTGGAAGGTGCTGGAATAGGAACGATATGAGAAAATCTGTATAGCACCTTGCGCTGCAGAGTGCAAGGAACACAACTAACACTTATTCTCTATTTCAGGACTCTGAATATGGACGCGCTCCCACCCCCCAGCTAAGGCATTTCAATCACACTGTTGCTTGTCTGTTGCTTATTCCCCTGGGTACGTTCTGCTTGTTACCCCTGTTTATAATTCTCTTGAAGAATCCAAACTGTTCATGGTGACATTAATGGAATTCAAAATCCAGGAAAAACAGGGTGTGGTGCTTCACACCTATAATCTCAGTACTGGCGAGGCCAAGGCAGGAGGAGTGCCAAGAGTTCAAAGTCTGTTGTTCCAGGCCAGCTTGAGCTATAAAGATCCAGTCTCAAAAAGAAACCAACAAGGGGTAAGAGAGATGCCTCGGCCATTAAGAGCATGCACTGTGCTTGCAGAGGAAGCATTCATTTCCCAGCACCCATGCCAGGTGGCTCCTAACTGTCTGTAACTCCAGGTCCCGTAGGCGGAGACTGCTTGTTCGTTTCTCAGTCGCCCAGACCCGAAACAATCACACAGGAACTGTATTAATTAAAACACTGCTCATCCTATTAGCTCAGGCTTCTTATTAACTAACTCTTACATCTTAAATTAACCCATTCCTATTATTTTGTATTTTACCACGAGGCTCATGGTTTACTGGTAAGGTTCCAGGGTGGGCATCTTCCGCTTTCAGCAACTACGTGGCGTCTCCTTGACTCCACCTTCTTTTCTCCTCTATCTCTCCTTGGAATTCCCACCTTGCTCTACTCTTCCCTGTCATAGGCCCAAAGCAGCTTCTTTATTAACCAATGCTAACAAAACAGATTCACAGCCTACAGAGTGGAATCCCACATGGAGATCCAGGGGATCTAACACCTCTTCTGGCTTCCCGAGGCACTGCACTCGCATATAACCGCCTGCCGCAACACATATACACATAATTTTTAAAAAATTTAAAGGGCCAGACAACTGATAATCAAAATCAAAACAAACAAAAAGCACGCACAGAAGAAAATCCCCCCTGTATTTTGAGTACCTCAGTGGACAAGTATTTAGTTTCTGTCCCTGTGGCTATGATAAAGTGCTCCCACAAAAGCTACTTAGGGAGAGAGTGTTCATTCTGATTGAGCTGAAGGGTACCGTCTATCAGGGCAGCAGAGACGCTGTGGAGGCAGGAACTTGAGGCTGCTGGCCTCACTGCATCTGGAGTCAAGAGCAGAGAGTGAGGAATGCGCCATGCCAGTTGTCGCTGCAGCTTCTCTGTTGCTGGGATACAGCCACAGTCAAAAGCAACTTAAGGAGGGAAGGGCTTACGTTGCTTATAGTCTCCTGTCTATCCCCAAAAGAGGCCCGGGCAGGAACTCAAGACAGGAACTGAAGCAGATGCCACAGAGGAATGCCGCTCACTGGCTTGCTCTCAGGGTTCGCTCAGCCTGCTGTCTAGTACATCCCAGGACCCCCTTGCCTGGGGTAGCACTGCCATATTGGGCTGGGCCCTCTGATATCATAGTTAACATGATGTCATGTCTGTCATGTCTTCCGACATGACCACAGGCCGGTCTGGTGGAGGCAATTTCTCAGTTGAGGTTCCCTCTTTCTAGATGGTTCTTATTTGTAGCCAGTTGACAAAATTTAACCAGCACTTTCTCCACTCTCTACAGTCCAGGACTCCCTGCTTAGGGAGTGATCTGGGCCACAATTAAGATGTCTTCTCATGTCTATTAATATAAGGAAGATAGTCTCCCACTACTGGCTACACCCCGAGGCTGTGGCTGGGAAGGCATGTTACGATGTCCTTTATATGGCTTCATTCAGACAGCTCAGGAGATGGAAGGCAGTCTCCCATGAGGATTAGTGATGTGGACAGTACGCTCTTACGCAGTAATGGATCTCAGTGTTTCTTGAACATCGTTACCGAGGTAGAACTGACATACAACGTCACAATGACTGACAGTATGAACTTTTCTGTCTTTTCCCCAAATCTCCTCATGTCCCCTCTTTCTTTCCCTCTTTCTTTGCCACCTCCGTGTAGGAAGCCACTCATCTGCCCTCAGGCCACCATGGGTCCAACTTTCTCCGTTCTTTCCTCAGTGCCAGCTTCCCGTCTATCGCCTTCCTTTTTTGGCACCAGCACATTTGTTTTGAGATTCCCCCATGTTATTCCTGTGGTTATTTTATATGTTTCACCTCTTTTTATAATGTACCTCATTGTAACTTTATATTATTTAATTTTTCAATAATGGAAATGTTTAACAACTGGCCATAAAACTTCCTGAAAATATAACAATCGTCTTTCTTGAGCTGATGCAAACTGGTTTTGGTGGGGTACATCTGGTGGGCTCTGTGTCCATGTGTGCGAGTATTTGCATATGTGTGTGTATGTGGGTTGTGTGTGTGTGTCTAATGTTAGATAGGAAGCTGACAGATTCTGGAGTGGCTGAGGGATTGGGAATAATTTAAAATTAATGTAAAGGGAACAATAATTTTTAAGTTTTTTCTCCTCTGTGTTTTCCAAGCTTAAAAACTGCAGTAGACATGGTAATGTAAAAATTACTTTTTGGTTGCAGGAGGACTGTGGTTTAACAATGCATCTATGTGTTGGTCTGTTTGCATGAGAGACTTGTGTTATTGAAAGTGCTTTGAGGGACCTCTTAATGCTGTTCAACTGGGAAAACTACAGAGAGGGAGTTAGGATTTAGGATTGGACACAAGGATACTGGAATCTGGCCGCTTGTATATCAAGAAGTCATGGTAGCCCATTAGCTTCTCCCAGAATTCCAAGTGCAGACAGGAGGGTAAGAAGAGGGCTTCAGCCGTATTCTGTCAGGGTAGATTATGGCTGGAGAGATAGGATTTGGGGGTTACTGCTCACTGTATGCTGATCTCCATGTATCTTCTCCGCAGAGCTGGGACATAAGGGTTGTTCCATGCCCCTCTGTGTTGTAACAAAGCCAGCAAGGAGAATTGGGCACTACCACCTCTTCTGTACTCACTGCAAGCAAGGCTCCCAGCTGAGGATGTTCCGTGCCTTTTAGTTTAACAGGTAAACCATCCTCACGTGAGCTTGTCTGCAGAGAAGGTCAGGCCTTGGCTGCAGGCCACACCAGGACATAGAGAAGACTGTGAATCTGGGTTCATGTGACTATCCTGAGTTCACCTGATATCCATTGTTCCAGTTTCCTTTCTGTTGCAGTGAGAAAATAAAACACTTTAACGAAAAGCAACTTGGGAAGGAAGGGTTTATTTGGCTTACACTTCCAGGTCACAATCCACCATTGAGGGAAATCAAGGCAGAAACTCAAGCAGGGACTGAAATAGAGACCATGGAGGAACACTGCTCACTGGCTTGCTCCCTGGGTCATGTTCATCTACTTTTTTTTTTTTTTTAAATACAGGGTTTCCCTGTGTAGCTATGCTGTCCTGGAACTTGTTCTGTTTTCAAACTGGTCTCGAACTCACAGAGATCCATCTCCTTTGAGTGCTGGAATTAAAGGTGGGTGCCCCTATTACTCTACCTACCTTTCATATACAGCCTAGACCAGTGGTTCCCAACCTTCTTAATGCTCAGACACTTTAATATGGTTCCTCATAGTGTGGTGATGACCCCAACCATAAAATTATTTCATTGCTACTTAATACCTGTACTTTTGCACTGTTATGAATCATAATGTAAGTATCTGCTATGTGACTGCCCCCCAAAAGGGTCATAACTCAGAGGTTGAGAACCATTAGCTTAGACCCACCTTTCCAGTGTTGGAACTAGCCAACACTGGCTGGGCTCCACTACATTAATTATCAATCAAGAAAAAATGTTCAACAGGCTAATTTGATTGAGACAACATTCCAATTGAAACTCCTTCAGGTTACTCTGAGCTGGGTGACATTGGCAGTTTAAGCTAACTGGGAGAGAAACAGCCTCTCTTATGGAGCTGAGAATGAAATGGGGTGGGGGGAGAAGGGAAGGAGGGATTTCCAGGGTGGTCAGCCTAGAGATGGTAAAATCACAGAGGTCAAAGGCAGAATGAATGTTGGGGTCTTCTGTGAGCAGTCTATGGACGAAGACAAGGGTGTTGTCCTTGGAAGGGCACTGGTGACTTTACTGAGGGGTGCCGGTGAAGTGAAGGGTGCTGCATTCAGGGAGGGAGGCTGAGGAATGAGCAGGAAGCTAGGAGATGGGCAACCCTTTGTGGCCATGAAGAGGAGAGAGGAAGGGTAGTCACTGATTGGGCAGGATTGCTACTCTTAATTTTGGGGTGGGTGCTACATTCATCTGCTTATATGTCCATGGGCTGGACACTTGAGATGGAAAGGTTAGAGATGTGGGGGAAAGGTGAGCAGTGGATGTAATGGGAAGCGGTGGAGTGGAAGGAACCACAGAGTGCTGTGGCAGGATGATCAGATTTGAACCAGGAAAGAGGAAGGATGATATTAACATTTATTTAGTGCTTTTGAAATGCCAAGGGCCAGTGTTTGGCTTGGCTTAATCCTTTGACAGATCATTCCAGCTATTATTGTGCAGATCAAGTTTAGAGACATAAGTTTATATGGATTCAAGGCTATGGTACAGAGGATGGACATTTCACGCTCTGAAATATAGAGAAAAACAAAAAACAGCACAGTCAGAATGGGAGAGGACTGAAGGGCTGTTACAGCAAAGACATATAAAGCTACGGTGGCTTAAACAAATAACAGTTTATCTTCCAAGAGACTGTTCAGAATGAGCTATCTTGGATTGGCAGGGGTGGCTTACTCCTGAACAGGGAGCCTGGTTCTTACCATTTTGTTTTGTAATTGCCTGATACCCCTTCTCCTCCCATCTACACAGATGATAAAAATCTAACTTCTATATTGGTGGTCGAGCCTGAGGCAAGAGAAGAAAAAAAAATCCAATCTGGGCAGATCTTTGAGGGAATTTTTTAGATTTTATATATAACTTGTTTGCCCAAACACAACTTGATTTCCAGTTTCATTTTCCCACCTAGCTGCAAGGGAGGCAGAAAAATGTGGTAGATTTTCTCCCCTCAGGAGTCTACATGTCCAGTCAACATTCAGAGTCTCAGCTACCATAAGGAAGGGAAAGTGGATATTGTATGATGTCCCTAATTCTTTCTGTAGAGTTGCTCTCAGTGAAGGCTGCTGGCAAACTAGATGCTCATGAAGACAACAAATGAGAAAAATATTTTCTAGCAATTCAGAAACTGTTCTGTAGCAAGCCCTGCTTCCTAGATGGAGTGGATACATCCAGCCACCTTGCCCTCGTGCCATCCCTCAGCGCCATCCCCACCCCCCTCTGCCGGGATCTTACTGCTTTTGAACTCGGTGGTGCCAGTGTCAGAGTAATTGCACTGCCGGTGGCTCCTATGGAAGGGTCTTCATAGTTTTAATAATTGTTCACTAAGATGGGGAGAGGGTGGCAAGAGAGAGCCATGCCCATGTAAAACAAGTGAGGGCAGCAGATGGAGAATGGAAGCCAGACGGTGGGGGAGGCTGGGCCTTGGGTAGGTAGGGTAGTGGATTGGGGTTGGGGGACAGATGCCTGGGGAGACTGGGCCTTGGGTAGGTAGGGTAGTGGATGGCCAGTGGAGGATGGGCTCAGCTACTGGTTATCATGAGAGGATGGTGTTTCCAGAAATTTAAAATTTTCAATAGAATTTAGAGATCCCAATTTTTACTATGTAATTTTTTAAATTGATGCTTTTTTCTTTTTCTTTCTTCCCTACTTTCTTCCCTCCCTCCCTCTTTCCCTCCGTCCCTTTCTTCCTCTCTCTCTCTCTCTCTCTCTCTCTCTCTCTCTCTTTCTTTCTTCCTTTCATTCAGGGTTTTACTATGTTGCCCAGGTGGCTTCAAACTCCTTTGCTCAAGTAATCCTGCTGTCTTAGCCTCCTGGGTTCCCAGGGCAATGAGGGCATTATTGTGCCTTGTTCAATCTCCTAATTTAAAATGTTCACTCAAGTGTTTCAATATAAACAGACAGAGCAAAGCAAACATCCTGAAGGGCCAAGTATAACTCTGGTCTCTGAATCAACCTCTCAGGACCTTATATTCATTTATTTTTCTTGGACAGGGTTTCTCCTTTGTAGCCTTGGCTGTCCTGGAACTTGATTTGTAGATCAGGCTGGCCTTGAACTCAGAGATCAGCCTACCTCTGACTCCCAAGGGCTGGGGATAAAGGTGTTCACTACCACTGCCTGGCTAGGACCTTATATTCTTAAAAACAAAGATTTATTTATTGTATGTGTATGAGTGTTTTGTCTACATGTATGTCTGTGTGCTACATGTGTGCCCGGTATCCACAGAGGCCAGAAGAGGATCCCCTGGAAATGGAGTTGCAGATGGTTGTAACCTGTCATGTGGGTGCTGGGAAATGATCTCGGGTCCTGCAAGAGTAGGCAGCACTTTGAACCACTGAGCTCCTCTCTTAGTCCAGGACCCTCTGTTATTATTTGAGAAAAGGGATCGTCACTCATCCCAGAAAGGGATGTGGAAGGATGTGTATGCATTTGATAGATAATTACTTCTTCATGATGCATTTTGCCTTTGGTTTGAGACATTCTCAGTTTCTTATCTTCAAGAGTGAGAAGATCAGCTTAGATATTGTGAAGAAGACTCAGAGAGTAAAGACTATGTGTCTATAGGAGTCAGGTGTCCTCCTCTTTCAGCTGCTCAAAGCTATTCTGATTTCCCAACCTATTTTTTTTTTTATTTTGAAGTATCATAGTAAAAAGAAGTTTGGATCTAGTTCATTAGGTCACCAAGCTTAAATTGTAGATGATCCTTTGTTCGAGTCATCTGACATTGTTTTTCCTAAGAAACACTCTAAGACTCTGTGAATTTTTGTTGTCTTTTTCTTGTTTTGAAGAAAGACAGTGCCTCTTGTAATCCAGGCTGACCTCAAACTCACTATGTAGCAAAGGTTTGCTTTGGAGGACTCATTTCCTGTCTCCTCTTCTCAAATGCTACCACATCTGACTGTTGTGGGTTTTTTTTTTTTTTTGAAATGAGAGTAGGGGCTAGAGATATGGCTAAATGGTTAAGAACACTTGCTGCTCTCACAGAGGCCCTAAGTTTGGTTCCCAGCACCCATATCCGGTGGATCACAAGTGCGTGTAACTTCAGGTCTAACTTCAGGTGCTATAGCAATTTCCTTTACTGTTTATTATAAAATAGAACTTGGGGATAAATATTAAAGATAAAAACCTGAGATAACCACAAGTGATCATGACACACCGTCACTGTCCACTTCCCAGCTTGAAAATGCCGCACAGCCTCCTGGCTCTGCCTCTTCCTCTTCTGAGGGTCTTTCTTTCCCTTGTCCCAAGTCGACGGGGGAACTCTATGATCCTTTCTGGCCATTTGAATGTCAACTCCGCCTCTCAAACAAATGCTCTACTCCATTGGACATCACACCACAACACAGACAAAATTCTTGTAACATTTCCCCCTTTTTGTCTACTTGAAAAGGAAAGGTTCTAACTCTAACATAGTAAAACTATATACAATAAGAATGATTATCAGATAATGTCTAAATAGAAAGGAAAGGTATTAATCTTAACAGGAATGAAGCTACATACAACAAGAACAATTATCTAGTAAGAAATTCACAAGATGCAGTCCATTTGTAATTGACAAATTTAGAGAAATTACTCCATTAGCTGTCCTCTCCTGATGAGTACAACGTTTCGTACCTAATTTACTTTCTACCGTGATTAAGGAGAGCTGTAATTGTAACTATCTAGTTTTTAACTCCTTAGAAGGATATAATATTATCTGAGTAAACAGGAAATGCAGAGCAAGTGACTTCCAAAATTAAGAGAAATGAGAGAAACAGCTGGCTGCCTGGACAGTTATTTCCCTGTTGTTACGTAATATTACATCCTTCTGGGTTCTTTGGTGGAGTTAGACTAAATATTTAAACTTACAGCTTTCCTAAATTATGATAAAAAGTAAATTAGGTATAATACTTTAGACTCACAAAGATAAAATAGATGATAGAGTATTTTCTCTAAACTTGCCAAATACAAATGGACAGGATATTGTAGCTGTAATTCTTACTTGATAACTGTTTCATTGTATATGATTTTACTATGTTAAAGTTAACATCTTCTTTTTAATTTTACAATAGGGGGAAATGCTGTGGAATAATCCTTTTGTACACTGTGAAGATGGGTTGCTCTCATTGGTTTAATAAAGAGTTGACTGTCCAATAGCTAGGCAGGAAGAGGTTAGACAGAAGAGCCAGACTGAGCGAATGCTGGGAAGAAGGGTGGAGTCACGAGAGGCAGAGGAAGCAGGAGATGGACTTGCCAAGCTGAAAAAAGGTACCAAGCCACATGGTAGTATATAGATAAAAAATATGAGTTAATTTAAGTTGTAAGAGCTCATTAGTGACAATCCTAAGCTATCAGCTGGGCACTTATAATTAATAATAAGTCTCAATATAGTTATTTGGGAGCTGGTTGGCAAGACAGAAAAAGTTCACCTAAAAGATGATCTCTTTATACATAGACACACATGCAGACACATAAATAAAATATAATCTTAAAGTAAAATGAGATAAACAATAACTAGTCTCATAATATAAATTTCAGGACTCAATTAGACAATACATGAAAAACCTTTAATGTGTTTTCCCCAGTATATAGTAAATATTCAATAAACATTCATTGTAATAATCTCTTGTATCTTACCAAAATGGGAGATATATAAGATATGGTTTACTGCTTTGATCTTGGATAACACTTTCTTTTTACAGGAAAACTCCCTTATGAACTCATGAAATAGCTTGAGTTGTTTTTCTGTAGGAGACTTATGATAATGTTATGCATAAAAAGGTAGGAAATATTGCTTAAATGGCCTTTGTGCAGCTTCCTACAGTAAGAGGGCAGTGTTAGGTGCAAGGTGTTCCACCACAATAAAGTAACCTTTAAGGAAAAGCAATTTATTCACAAAGCAAATCTCCCAAGAAAAAGGAGAAAGGCCTTTTGTATTGGGTCTTTGGCTGCGGTGTTGTTTCCCATTGCTTGTGGTAATTACCTGTGATGTACTAAGGGTTTCTAATTTCAGAGCTGAGGAATTCTGGAAAGGGTACCTTGAAACTCGCTGTGGTAATAGATACGCAATGTGATATTCACAAAGCCTGACAGCCAAAAATGTGTAAAATGCAAATTGTTAACTAGGTCCTTCCCCCTGTGGGCACCTTAAAATTAAATCTTTTCAACAGTAGACAAACATCCCATTATGATTACCTGTTGATTTCATGTTCTTTGCTGCTATTATTATTATTATTAGAAATAAGAGTAATTCCATATGTTTATTGGACTTTTTCTCTGGGCTGACCATTTGAGAACTGCCCTTTAATCTTTACACTGACTTCCCTGAACAGCCTATGAGTTGAGGGCCATCACCTTCCCATCTGTAACATGTAAAGCTGCTGCTGGTCTTTTCTGCTCTAGGACTAGTCTATTCTTCATTATCCTGCCTCTTCCCATTCACTGAATCCCACAGATACAGCTTCTTCTAACCTGTCATCTTTCCCAGAAAGGCATGCTTAAGGATGTTGGCCTACTATATCAGCTGTCCTATGAGGTACTTGGCTCCACGTCTAACTGAGCAATGCCCCAGCCGTCATTACTCTATGAGACAACAGAAATTTCATTGAATGAAGTTGAAAGAGAGGAAGAAATGCTTAATACTTTGACTTAAAAACGTTCTTCGGAGGGTGTGTGAATTGGGTGGCTCACTGGGGACCAGAGACAGGAAGTGGGCTTCTGGGGGTTGAGGGATGAAATATGGGGGAGAAGGGAAGCCCACACCAAGAGAAGGGAAGAGGCTAGCAATGAAAGATTGAAATTTTGTCAAGTGTTGACATTTCTTGGCTGCCCTACTTGTTTTGACTGAGAAGGCGTTGATTACTCATGGCTGTTGTGCCTGAGTCCTAGAACCCCCAAGAAGACCACCACAGAGCCACACTTCCGAATGCAAAAGCAAGGTTTTGTTTATTAAGTATGGGCTAGCACGGGTCCTCTGCCTCACAGTCTGACACAGCAGATAGAGGGAGAAGGACCCCATCTACAATTATAAGGGGTTTATAAAGACAAAACCCACAAAACAATCACAAGGTTATGGTCTCAAAATACAAAATTACGTATCCTATATCATAATTGGCTAAAGATTAGGTAAAGCCCAGCTGTTAGTTCCTAATAGGCTATTATTATCTAAGGGGGATAGCAACAGCCCCCCTGGTTATGTCTTCCAGACATCTGCTGACCCTTTGCTAACCACAGGGCCTGTTTGGAATATTACCCAGCTGATAGGGGAAGTTGGGTGGTCAACATTCTCTGTATGACTGTGGGTGGGGAATGGGCTGCAGTCAGCAACTTTGTGTAACTTAGGTTTCTCCATTAGCTAATACTTCCCCTAAAGAGGGGTCCCGTGGCCTTCAGCTTATCCTGGGGGCTGGGTGTTGGCCTTTAGCTTTTCCATGTCTGCCATCCTTTAGGGGACTCCAGGGAAGTTCCATTTTCAGTGACCTGGCTATTACCCTCATGGCTCCATCTATACTTCAGACTATGGGAATCATGACTTGGCGCTACTAGGGGCTGGGGGTGTATTAGAAGCTCCAGCTGGTGATGTAAATATTCTTTCAAGTATCGCCAGCCACTGTCAGAGCAAGAACAGTCTGGTGACAGCTCTGACAATCCCTTCTCCCCTATGGAAAGGCAACATTGTTAGGCCTCTGTACTACTGGGTGTTCATTCCCAGTGTTACCACAGTGCCCTGGTATTGTGACTCTGTCTAATCTTCTTTTATGATGTGAGTTTAACGTATATCCTCACCCCGATTACCTCTAAACACAATTTTGCTTCAGATGAACTCGCCTGGAATTAGACATTGTTGTCCTTGGCCATGTTAAGAGAATTTTTGACAAAGAAATTATTCCGAGTTGACCTTGAAACAGGTAAGATGTAAGCTAGATCCATACCCATAGATGTGAGAGACAGAAGCACTGTTTATGTAGAAGAGCTTGGAAAAACCACCACGAAGACTGCACAGTAAAGGAAAAATACTGTTGGGGACTGTGGACCCCCAGACCCTTAATTTCCTGTGACCCCCTTGCCTGCCGGAGTAAACAACTTGTTATGCTTGCAGCTGCTCTGAGCATAGCTGCTCTGAGCATGAGACCCTCAGGAGTTTCTGATGGCAGGGGAGTGGTTTCTGGTGGGCTTGGCTGGGGTGTGGCTATCATCTAAGGATCTCTATATAAGCTGCCCTGGATCACAATAAAGGGGGCATTCTTGGGGAATTCAAGGATGACCCATGTCTCTGTGTGTTTGTGTGTTTCAATCTCCAGCCCCTTGCTGGGCTCATGAAGGGTCCTGTAGTGCAGGCGGTACTACAGACATAGTACATGTAGTATAGACGCTACAGGACCATAGTGCATGTAGTAGTACAGAAGTTACAAAATACTGTTTCATGGCACATCTTGGTAGGCAGTACTATGGAAAGGGGCCAGGGAAATGTTTGGGATCTTGTTTTTATCTGCTTCTACCCTTTTTCGGCCTGAGAAATTTTTATGTGAGACCAGGTAGGTGGGCACAGAAATAGGTATATAAAACAAACATTTACTGATGACAAATTAATTTTCAAACAGCCTGTTAGTATATGTACAATTATATTTATTTATTAAAGAGGAAAGCCAATTTGCATACTAATGAGTTGGGCATGCTTGCTTATTTTCACATAAAGCATTAAACCCCATGTGGTTATCTGACCAGGATATATTACAGGACCTGGAGCAGCTTCAACACTTCCCAGAGTCGATTCATATTCTGATGTTATCACTGTCAACGCTGAGAATGCCGCTGTGCGTGAGTACGGGGTTCAAAATGGCTGCTGCCACTGTGTATGAGTACGGGGTTCAAAATGGCTGAAGTTTTTTGAGGCTCATTTCAGAAATTGTTGGAAATTCTGTCCTAAATCCAAGCCAAATTACATCTAATTTTGAGTTTTTATAAAACTCAATTTAGCAACCCGAATGGCAATTTTTCGACCCAAGCATCCTAACATGAAACCATACGAAGATACACTAAGAGGTTCCTGCTGGGAGTAGGGCAGAAGGGAAATGTACGCCGTCTGTTTTTTCATAACTAAACTGTTGTTTTTAGGGGAGCAGAAACCTTTATGAAGATACTGAGATAGCCTAGAATCTGAGGTGTGCCAGGAAGTGTTCCTTGGTGTCACATGAGGTGATGGCATACGCAGCACAAAGTGCTCACATTGTGAGTTCAGACCCAGGACTGCAGAGAAGTCCCATGATGCAATGCAGCACAAGCTACTGGAAACACTCTGGACCCATTACATGTGTACTTTTTGGCCGTTGTGCATTTACTGATATTTTGCTGTTGCCTTTTGCTTTGTGAGCCTGATGTTTATTTAAGATACCCTGTACGGGGTTTTGACCTACAGATTAAGAAGCTGTATGCCAGTCAAAAGCCTAGCACAAATGGGGGAGGGGCTCCCAAAGCCCCATCCCTAGGTGAGGAGCGTTGCCCGCGGAAGCAAAGAGAGTCATTTTTCTGTGTGCGTGTGGCTAATGCTGGGCTGTCATTGCTCCGGTTGATGTTCCCACACCCTCATGTACATGAGCAGAATCAGCTGGACTCAGTGCTTATTATCCTACAAGGAAAACAGGATGTGAACTTGACGGGAGGTGTATTGAGCTGTAGGGGATGCTGGAGGGAAGCAGTGGGGGGCAAATACGCTCAAAATACTTTATATTCGAATGTGAAATTTTTCAAGTAAATAACAAAAATTGTTTGAATGACAAAGACATCATGATCTGTTGTGGAATATTATTTTAAGACATGTTACTTTCTTTATGATGTGGAATGTTTGTTTAATGATGCAAAGATGTGTTGTCTTCATGTTGCAGTTGTTTGACTCTGTGAAGCTATAACTCTTTGCCTGTCTAAAACACCCGATTGGTCTAATAAAGAGCTGAATGACCAATAGCAAGGCAGGAGAAAGGATAGGCGGGGCTGACACAGAGAGAATAAATAGGAGGAGAAATTGGGGCGGGGGGGATCAAGGAGCAGGAGAAGGAGAGGAGGACATTAGGGGCCAGTCACCCAGCTACACAACCAGTGATGGGGTGAGAAAGAAAGGGATAGAGAAAGATAAAAGCCCAGAGACAAAAGGTAGATGGGTTAATTTCATAAAAGCTGGCTGGGAACAAGGCAAGCAAAGGCTGGGCATTTATAAGAAAGAATAAGCCTCTGTGTGATTGGGTGGCAGGCCCCCAATAGAACAAAGAGCCAAAGAGTAAAACAACAGCAAACACAATGGTCTAGAATTCTTTGGGTTGTGCATTGCAGAGCAGACAAAAAAGATCATTTAAGCAGAAGGGGAGTGGGGCTGTCTCTGACTCTTTTGACCCTTTTCCTCCTACGGGGTTGCCTTGTCTTGACAGGAAGGTTTGTGCCTAGTCTTAGTGCCTCTTGTTATGCTGTGATTGGTTGCTATCACTGGGATGTCTGCCCTTTTCTGAAGGGATAGAGGAACAGTGGTTCTGGGGGAGAGGGAAGATGGGAGATGGGGGGTGTAAGTGTTACAGTTCTGCTAGAAGTGGTCCCCAATGCAAGTGTTACAGCTCTGAAGGGAAGAAGGCTATCCTGGCAGTTTGGAGACAAGGAATACCACAAGGTCATACCACACAACAAACCTAGATGAGATTTCTTGGGAGGGAAGAACCCAGGAGGATGGCTGTCTCTGCTTGGGGAGGAAATGACAGAGAATTGAACAGAAGACAGGGTTTATATAATGTTTCTTGGGGGCAGGACTTTCCAGGATAGAGATTTTTCAGGGTGGGGATTGGTGGGATTTCAAGTCCTGAGCATGGGGTGAGTTCAGAGATTGGTGGAATTTCAAACTAAGAGATTGGTGGGTTTTCAAGTCGAGAGCTTGAGAGGCTGGGTCTAGCTGGTATGGCCTTTAGTGTGTTCTGTGGGTGGAACCTTGTGGTTGGAGGTCCTCAGTGCCCTTTGAGGGGGTTATGGGGGGACTGGGAGGAGTGGAGGCAGGGGAAGCTGCTGTTAGGATGTATTATAAAAGGTAAGAATAAAGAAAGAAAGGAAGGAAGGAAGGAAGAAAGAGAAGAAAAAGAAAATTTCTTTTCAGAGATTCCTTTTTAAGTGTTTCTTTCAGTCTACACCTAGGACTGGAATTGGTTAGTTATATGTAAAGTGCCAATGCATTCAATGACGTGATACCAAATTGTCTTCTAAAATCATCTGTGGCACTCTTCATGGCCTCAAAAACCGATGGTAGATTTCTCAGCTATTTTTCCAGTGGAATGAGGTACAGTAGTCTTGAATTCTCATAATCTGTGTTTATTGATAACTAGAAAGGACTGAGCAATTTACTGATTCTGCGTTGTGTTTAGTGACTATACACTGAGGTGTTTGTGTCTGCGTTGTGTTTAGTGACTATACACTGAGGTGTTTGTGTCTGTTTTCTCCCTCCTCTCTGCTGCTGCTTGACCTGGGCAGCCCTTCTGAGGACTCTGCGTTTTCAGGAAACCACACTTTATTGGTTTCTTTGTTTGTGAGTGATGAGAGCTGAGCTCTGGTCCTCTGGAAGAGTGGTATACACTCTTAACCAGTCCTCACCCCTGAGTCTGTTTAGAGCTCTTTGCCAACTGAAAAGCAAAAGTTCTAGCAAAATCAGCAATGTTTATTGTAACAGTGACCTTGGGCAGGGCCTCCCTTCTTTCACCATGCATTGCCTGGGAATCTCAAACAGAAGGTTAACTTTGTTGGCAGGGAACATATCCTAGCTTCCTGCATCCTGGGGGATCTTATCAGCTGCAATCCTGGCAGGTACTCCTCAGAACCACCCGGTGATCTCATCAGGTTTCTTAGTAACCCTTTGAAGATAGCTACTTCAGAATCACTGAAATGGTTCATGTGACTATTGTCAAAATGAAGGGTGGGAACTCTTCACAGGAAAGCCCACACCCATCATTTTGAGGACACCTCACTTCTTCCGAGCACCTCTCTTTGCCTGTATAAAAATGTCTTTATTAAACCCCGACTTGGCTACATAAACCAGTTTGTTCTGAAATTCTTTTTAGGGTTCAAGTCATAAATCCCAGTTTGGCTTGAGCTGAGGTCTCAAAAACAAAAATCTAGGGAACCCTTTAGTCTGCTGAGGGTAGCGGTAGGGAGCTCTCCTTTCTGCCTCTGTGTGCCTCACCCCGGCTCCCCCAAAACAAAAACAACAAAAGCACCCTCCCCCAAGAAAAACAGGCTCCTTTATGGAGTGGAGTTTCTAAAAGAATAATGATTTTAGGATGGAAGGTCAAAGGTTAGGAAAGGGGAAGTGGGATGGGGGTTTCTATGAGGCAGGGTTTCAGGGCATCAGTAGACCCTCTGAATAAAGGAAGCTGGAAGGAAAAGGCGCCATATGGTTATTTAAGTGGATGGTATTCTATTAGTATGAGATAAAATATAGTGAGAATAAAATAAAGACATAAAGATAGCTAGATAGGATATGGGATGTGTGTGTTTTGTGTGTGGTGTGTGTGTGTGTGTGTGTGTGTGTGTGTGTACTTTTAAGTATGAGGCCTTTAGGCTACACATTTCTTTTTCTGAATAGGTTTAACCTCCATTGTACACACAGTCTCAACGTGATTTTACATGAGCGGTGCACAATTGGATTCTTATCTCTGTATTTTAATTTTCTGGCTATGCTCCAGTAGGAATAGCCACGTTTCGTTGTTCCTCAAAGACATTTCTCTGCCTGCAGCACTCCCAGAGAACAAGCTCCAGCAAGATTTGGTAGAAAGAAAATCGGAGTGGTTCCCTGCTTTAAATAAGACGATCCTGTTAGCAAAAGATGGCAGGGTCAGGTCCGAGGGCTACAGGATTAAATAGTGAGAACCTGAAGTCCTTGCTTAGCACCGAGGTCACATTGAGGCTGAACTGCGTGCCTCACCGCCATGTAGGCAGTGGATGCTGCTAATAATTGTAAGAGTTGAGGAACGTGGAAGGAAGCAGCTGCCCTGAGATGAGCTGGAGCACAGCCATCGTGGAACAGTGTCTGATTAATTAAAAACTCTGGTCTTTGTTCAAGTCACCATTCCACTCAAAGGAAGCCAGCCAGAGATGCGCAGGAGAGACATAGGTGATGCAGGCAGCTCCGATGTCAGCTGTGCTCTCGGCCCTTGGCTGCTCTGTTCCCACGTGTTGACTCTGCCAGCTCGCTCAGCACTAACAAGCAAGGAAGAATCTGGGCAAGCAGTTTGTGGAAGTTTCCATGTGTCTTGCACGGGACAAAGAAAACCAGCCTGATAGTTCCCAACAGTTCCCATGTTGCCCAGTTCTCTGGACCCACCCCAAGGGAACAGCTTTCCTCCTCGACCACCTTTGGCCATGTTGACCACTTCTCTCCCCTTCTCCGAGCACCTCAAGGTTTTATTCTCGTAGGCACAGCACATTAGCTACCACCTCTCCACCTGCTCATGTCCTGAAGCAGCTTGTCTTTACTCTGGAGGGCTTTTTAAAGTCATTTGACAAATATTTACGAGGTGTGCGTCACACTGTGTTCCGGCCAGGCCCAAAAGAACGAGCATCCTTTTTGTTATATAACTTATATTCCAGTGGGAGGAGACAGATAAAATGAGCAGGGTGAGTGATCGAGGGCCAAAGAGGGGCTGTGGGCTGTGCTATGCATGCTTTTGTTCCTCATCACTTCGGAGCCTGAGGCAGGGGGCTCACGAT
The DNA here is from genome assembly GCA_004026605.1 of Ondatra zibethicus. Lineage (NCBI taxonomy): Eukaryota > Metazoa > Chordata > Mammalia > Rodentia > Cricetidae > Ondatra > Ondatra zibethicus. Next base: position 75,786 of record PVIU01007115.1, on the reverse strand, counting down.
GAGTTCAAGGCCAACACATGGGCCTTTCAAGATATAACCTTCAAAGCCAAACCCCTTGTTTTCTGCTAGAGTCTATTATGCCAAGGTCATTCCTAATTTATGTGGGAGGAGACTGTCCAAAGGCAAAAATGCCAAGTAGTAAAGGCCACTCAGGGCTATTGTGAATGCTAGCTACCACACCTAGCCATCTTGCATGTTAAAGACTGAATGCATATGTCCCTCTAAATGCTCCTTTGCTAAATTCTAAGTACCCTTGTGACTGTGTTTGAATTAATGACATATGTAATTAAGGCTAACTGAGGTCACAAGGCCAGAGCCCTAATCCAGCATGATTAATGTCCTCTTATAAGAGAATGCATAGAGCTAGCTCATATTCTCTCCCCATACCTCTTGCTCACTCTCAGCACACAGGACAAAGTGTGTGGGCTACAGACTTGACTCTGGTATCCTATACTTTGGCATCTCCAGAACCATGATAAAGTAAGTTGAAGCTTCAAGTCTAAGCATTTTGTTACTGCAGAGTGAGTTGACTTATGCATTTTATAAAAAACACAGCATCTTTCCCCAGCACTTCCCTTTGTCAAAATTTACATTTCATTTCTTTCACATGTATATGTGTGTGTGGTGTATATATACATATGCATTTTTGCATGTATGTGAACACATGTATGTATGTATGTATGTGTGTGTAGACCTAGAGTTAATGTTGGCCATGGATCCTGAGCTCTAAAGTTTATTTATTGTGGCAGGGTCTTTTGCTGAACCCAGAGCTTTCTGATTCCAGCTACTCTTGCCAGTCAGCCTGCCCTGGGGTTCCCCTGTCTCTGCCTCCCGAGTACTGGGGTTACAGGTAAACACCATATGTTTTCTAGCATTTGCTTGGTCTCTGGGAATTACGCCTCCAGTCTCCATGCTTACAGAACAAGATCTCTCTATCCATTAGGCCATCTCCACACTCCTTAACTCACGTTATATATAGTGTTTAGGACAACCTGGTGTCTTCTCAACCTGTGTATCCCCAGTCTCTTCAGAGCACAGACTTCCTGAGGGCTGGGGCATCACCTGTTTGTTTCCTCCGTAGCCTCATTTATAAACCAGTGTCTGGCACATACAAAGTGCTCGATTTATTTCTTGCACGGTCGATGAACAGGTACAGGCTAGGAGTCTGTTATTTCTCCCAAGCGCCCTTCGTGGTCAGGGTCGTTCTCGGTTTTGGTGAGCTTAATGTTCGTTGGATTCTAGAACCGTTTCTGAAACCAAGCTCAGAACAGAGATATTTTATACATTCAGCCAGGGCCTGTATTAAATGATAACAGGTTATCTGCAAGTTGACAGAGTGTAATTTGAGCCCACTTGAGGTAATTCCAAGGTTGCTTTCACCTAGGTAATGAGCTGTTGGCAACCTGAAATTCTTCCTGCTATTTTCTCTGCCTGAAGCAGAGAGCTCTACACTTTTGTAAGAAGTACAGAGAACATGTTATGACCAACCCTGACAAACATGCCACACAAACCTGTTTTCATGTGCGGTTGAATAATAAAAGAGCACAGGAATGAAAATACAAAAACAAGTCATGTGTTTTAAGTTTGCCATCACAATTATGCATTTGCTACCACAGTTGGAGAGGGAAGAGTAAACCGATTGTGGTGGCTCATGTCTGTAATCCTAGCACTAGGAGACTGAGACAGGATTGTCATGAGTTCAAGGCCTGGGTCGTATAATGAAGTTCAGGCTTTCTGGAGCTTAACAAATTAGCCAACCAAACTAAACCAAACACAGGAAATGAACGTACTAAAAGGTGAAATAAAGGTTGTAGAGATGGCTCGGTGGCAAAGTGCTTGTTGCACAAACGTGAAGACCTGAGTTGGGATCCTAGGGTCCATGTCAAAAAGCAGGCACTCTGGCACATGCCTGCGGTTCAAACACTGAAGAGGTAGGGACAGCCAGGAGGATCCCAAGGGCTTGTTGGCCAGCCTGACTAGCTAAATCTACGTGCTTCAGGTTCAGTGAACCTGTCTTATAAAATAAGATGAAGGATCTTTAATCCTCATACTTGAGAGGCAGAGAGAGAGGTAGATCTCGGTGAGTTTGAGGCCAGCCTGGTCAACATAGCTACTTTCAGGCTAACCAGGGCTATAAAGGGAGACCTTGTCTCAAAACAAGACAAAACTACCAATGAAGACTGCAGAAGACACTTGACATTGACCTCTGGCCTCCCCATGCTCCTGTACCCATCCACCTACGTGCGCATGCACAACACGCTAAAAAAAGAATAACAACTTTGGAATAGCCTAGACCCAATTCATTCCTGTGGTCTGCTTTATCATGGTAGGATTAGTTATTTAACCTCCTGGAATCTTAGTTTCCTGCTCTGTAGGTGAGTGGTCATAATGTGGACAGATTTCAGCCTTAACTTAGGGTGAAAATGTGACCGTGTTCGAGTGTTCTGGCCCGTTCTAGGAGCCAAGAATACAAGGAAGTTCTGAATGAAAAAGAGAGGTTTGGTCCAAGTTGGCTCTTTTCAGAGGAATGACCTAGCTATATAAAGTTCTTTCTCCTCCTCGCAGAAATAGGGGCAGCCAGACGGGCTGACCAAGGGCATCATTTCACTGGCACAGGATGGATTCCTGCCAGCTTCTTCCAGCTGGGTGCAGCATTGACAGTTGTTCTGAGCTCTTCTCCCTGATTGCTTTTATTCAAAGGAGATTCCATTGTAACAATCTTTTCTTTCTACTACTGTCCTGTTGACTATGGTGTATTTGAAATCTGTGTTGTGTATGTGTGAGTGCGCTTGCATGTGGGAAGCAGAGGATACTCCTGGCTGCTGTTCCTCAGGTGCCCTCTGCTATTTCTTTGCTATAGGGTCCCTCAATGGCTTGGATATTTGTTAAGTAGGCTAGGCTAGCTGGCTAGTGATTTCCAGGGATCCATCTGCCTCTGCCTCCCATTCTACTATTGCTAGGGTTACAAGCATGCATTGCCTTGCCAGGTTTTTATGTGTGTTCTGGGGATTGAACTCAGGCCCTCTTGGGAAGTGTCCTAGTTTGCTTTCTGTAGCTGTGAAAAACACCATGAGCAAAAGTAACTTGAGGAGAAAAGAGTTTATTTTAGCTTACAGGGTATAGTCCATCATCAAGACAAACCAAGGCAGAAAAGGTAGGAGCTTGAAGCAGAAGCCAAGGAAGAACATTGCTTCCTAGCTTGCTCTCCCAGACTCTCTGCTAACTTCCTTATATAGCTCAGGCCCACCTGCCTAGGGATGGTGCCAACCCCAATGGGCTTGGCCCTCCCACATCAATTAGCAATCAAGAAAATGCTCACAGGCTAATCTGATAGAGGCAATTCTTCAATAGAGGTTCTTTTTTCCCAGGGGTGTAAAACTAATAACCCAGATTAGCCATCACACCAGGCAAGGGCCTGAGCCACCTCCTTAGCCCTGGAAATATTTTAATGTATCATTTAGTCAGATGCCACTGAACTCTGACAAGTGACACTTCTCTCCCCTGGAGGAAGATGTGCTGATGCTGTAACTGGGGTGACTTTTGGTCATCTGTTTTCTAGAGCACCTTAGCCAAAGGAATTCTCAGAAGGGTTGGGTCACTGCTATCACCATCATCAGTCTTAATCCTACTGCCTTCTCTCCTGTGGTGATAGGGACGCTGCCATTAATCTCACTTCCACCGGGACTTGCTCAGTGGTCGTGGGTTTGCTTCTCTTGAAGCACCATGAGGTTCCTTACAGCTCTAGAAATCAGTCCACTCACCAATAGGCTGCTGGGCTCCACTGAGGACAAATCATTCATAGTGGGGATTTATTGTTTCATATATCTATCGAATGTGTCTCTGTAATTATATATTAACTACTTTTCTGTGGTTGTGGTAAAACAACATCACCAAGGCAATTTAGAGAAGAAAGAGTGCATTTTGGCTTACGGTTCCAGAGGGATTAGAGTCCATGATGGCGACAGGGAGGCATGGCACAGGCAACAGGCATGGCAACAGGGACAAGGAGCCGAGAGATCACAACTTAAGCCGCAAGCAAGAAGCAGGAAGAGTGAATTAGAAGCAGGGCAAGGCTTTAAGTTCTTGAGCCCATTCCCACGGACATACTTCCTCCCAACCTCCCCAAATAGCACAACTAACTGGGAATCAAAAGTTCAGATGACCAAGACGATGGGGTGGGGCATTTCTCAAACCACCAGTGTATGTGAATGTAACTGTGTATGTGTTTATGTGTAAATGTGTATGTATATGTGACTGTGTATGTGACTGTGTTGTGTCTATATGTAAATACATATGTGAATGTAAATGTGTATGTGTATATGTATATGTGTATGTATCTATATGTATATCTGTATGTGAATGTGTATGTGTCTATATGTATATCTGTAGGTGAATGTGTATGTAAATGTGTGTGTATGTGGATTGTACGTGTGTGGATGTGTATGTATATGTATGTATATAGTTTTTTTCAGATGGGCTAGTTATAGCTTAGGTTGACCTGTTGAACTTCTGGTCCTCCTGCCCTCACCTTTAAACATTTTTTTTTTCGAGACAGGGTTTCCCTGTGGCTTTGGAGCCTGTCCTGGAACTAGCTCTTGTAGACCAGGCTGGCCTCGAACTCACAGAGATTCGCCTGCCTCTGCCTCCCGAGTGCTGGGATTAAAGGCGTGTGCCACCACCGCCCAGCTCTACCATACCCTATTTATGCCAGAGATTGAAGCTGGGACTCTGCATGCTAGTCAAGGACTCCATCAACTGATCTATATTTCTTGGCCTCTCACACTGCTGATTCTGAGGAGCTCAGACAGTTCTAATCAAACTAGAATGGAAATGGGGATTCTGCAGGCAGAGCAATAGACAAGAGAGCTGGTTGGAAGGGGCTGAGGACATGTCTCAGTGGTAGAGTGCTTGCCTACCATGTAGGAGGCTCTGGGTTCAATTCCTAAAACTACACATAATACTATGTATATACACACAGAAACACTTTGAAGTTGCCTGGACTTCCTATCTTTGGCCTCTTTCCTGGCCTAAGGCAAATGTGGTACTGTGGCTTGTGTGGCTTAGCCAGATGATTGCTCTCTGTCCTGTCTGACCCATACACCCCACCCCCATTCCTCACTTTTATATGGGCTTGACAGACTTTTCATAGCTCCTAAAATCTGTTAGCACATAACGCCAAGAGGAAAAGGTTTCAGACTTAATTGACCTTGAAAATACCATCATCACATTTAATTGTCTTGGACTTGGGGGAAAATGATAAAATTCCCCTTCTTAGCATGCGGGGCCTGATGCTTGCTTCTCATCTAAAGCAGGCCTCACATCTCTGGGATGGTCTTCAAATGACAAGGTCATGCTGTGCTTCCTTGTACTCCATTATATGGTTAACGGTTGTAGAAGGTACTTACTTTGCAAAGGAGAAGGATTTCCCACACTGTTTTGAATTTATTTTTTTTTGTGTGTGTATGCGCACGTGTGAGCACACACACACATTGAGGTCACACATTGGCACTGAGAGTCCTCCTCTGTCACTCTCCATCTTAGTTGGAGACAGGTTTTCTCACAGAACCTGGAGCTCACTGATTCACCAAGACTGCTGTCTAGCAAGCCCTAAGGATCCTACTATCTCTGCTTTTCTGTAGGACTGCAGGTGCGGTGTCTGTCACCCTACTTTACGTAGGTTCTGGGGCTCCAGACTCAGGCCCTACGCTTGCATGGCCAGCCCTACCAAAGGAGCCGCCTCCCCAGCCACCTGTAGTAGATACATGACTTCTTTGGAAATGTGATTAAATCTAGCAACTCTACACTTCTGCAGAATCATGGCTTTACCCTAGGCATGGCAGAACCTTTGATTTGGCTTTGCCACCCCTGGGAAGCCTCTCACACTCACGGTGCCCGCCTGGCATCTACAGGCATTTCAGTGTGTGACCTTATTATGGCAGAAAATGCTCTGTGGTTTCCCTTTGAACCCTGTCAGTCTGGTTCCCTGAAGCAGATCTCGGCCAAGACTTGTGTCCAGACGTTATGGGAAGTGTGTAGCTTGTGATGAAAGAGCTTGGGTCATTCTGTTCACAGGGTCCCCTCAGCTGTTAATTGATTCCATCGCTCATTCCTATTGCCCTACTTTCTGCTATTGCCCTTTGCTTTCTTTAAATAGACACCATGAAAAATTCAAAGAGTATTACCCATAGATGAGTGCCACACTCAGCCTTGGTCCTGGGAGTTTCTCTTGGCTGTGGGCAGCAGTGAGTGCAGAGAACATCACAGTGCTGAGAATAACAGACCGTGAGTGTTCAGTCTTAAACAGGACGTCTTTAGCACCCCCTTCAAGACTCAGGGCACATTGTGGCGAGGAGGCAGAAAGAATGCAAGAGCTGGGGGGTGGGGAGGATTGATTCCAAAGCATCATCTTCAGGACGTGAAGCAACCGTTGCCCTCGTGAACGGGCTGCAGCTGCGGTTACTTGCACAAGTCCTGTGGAAGAGTCATCTTAATTGCTCTCCACCTTATTTTTGTTACACAATTCATTTTTTTTTCTTCCCTTCTTCTTTGTCTTTTTTTTTTTTTGAGACAGACAGGTCTCATTATCCCAAGTTGGTCTTAAACTTACTGTGGAACCACAATAGTCTTGAATACCCAATTCTTCTGCCTCTCCCATCTGGGAGCTGGGCTACAGATATGCACTGGAACATTGTGTTTCTGGGGTTCTGGTAGTTGAACCCTGGGCTTTGTGCATGCTAGGCAAGCGTACCCAGCAGCTTTCCTAGAAGAATTCAGACCCTAACTTTGCCACAGCTCCTACTCTCTGGAGTGCATCTGCAAAAAAAAAAAAAAAAAAATAATAATAATAAAAACCAAAAAAAAAAAAAAGAAAAGAAAACCAAGAACAGGAACAACTGGGAAAGAATGGACCCTCAGCCTCATTTATCACAAGTCTGCCAGACTCCCAACACCTTCCCATCTGGGCAGGACCCTACTTTGATTTTATTTTTGATCTTAGTGGAAACTTAGTTCCTACAAGCCTGAAGCTAAAGTAGGAGAAGGGTTTCACTTGCCCTTTGTCCCTGACTAAGGCAATGAAAGATGAACTCTTCATAGCCAGAGACGAATGGGAAAACAGCACCAGGGTTGCAGAGGGGCAGCCACGTCGAAACAGTGTTGGTGGAGCTCGAGGAGAATAAACTGTAAAATCAGATTTCCCAGCATTTGTCACCATAGAAGCTGCTGCCACCTCTGTGTGTGAGAGCAGAGAGGCAGAGACGCTCCCCAGAGTTCATGGTGTGGGTCCAGGGCCAGGCTGGCAGAGCTGGCAGAAGCCAGCTCCTGCTGCCTCTGGCACCGCCATCACCGAGGATACTCCTGCTCTCTAGAGACGAATCTGCAGGAAAAGGCCCTTTCCTTCTACTCGCCTTCCAAAGCCCGCAAGAGCTGCCCTCTGGTCAGCAAGGCCAGGCAGAAGGGAAGTCAGGAGTAGTTTGCAGGCTACTGGTGGAGAAGGGGGCACCGGCTGAGAGAAAACAGTGTCTGTCGCTTCAGCTTCAGCTTCCCGTTTTCTTCTGATGGTAAAAATCAAAGGACTCCAAAGACTTCGGAGTCAGCAGAGGAGAAGATAAATGTGACGAGGTGGGCGCACAGGTGAAGGCTAAGAGCGAGAAGGCCAACAAAGGGGGCTTGCAAAAGGACTGTCTAGGGAGTGTCCCTCCCTTAAAGGGCAGGGAGGAGCTCCCCTTCCCAGGCATGGTCTTATTTATTGCACTTCGCAGCAGGGTAGAAGCAAAAAGGCCTCCCCTGCCTTTCTCCTCCAGAACACTGATGGTCTCTGCTCCTCTAAGGGCTCCCAGGAATGTTGGATGTTTCAGGTGCAGGCATCCCGATTTCCAATCCAAGCAGCTTGGAGCTGACAAGGCGCAGACCTTGTGGGTTTACTCCTGCTTGGTTGCAAAATGCTGTGATCTCCTGGGAAGGGCCCAGAGACCTTGGTATTTGTTGCTTAAGAGGCAAAGTCACAGTTGATTAGCCCCATCTGCTTTCAAGAAATAGGCGAAGTCAGAGTCTCAGGCTCCTGCAAGCTGCCAGGCTCACCCTTGGGCCTCCCCTAGGCCAGTGTTTGTTCAGGGAATTTCAAGCTCTGCTGTAAGCAGGATAATTAAAAACTTTACTATATCATTTTTCGTTTTGCCCTTTTCTTCCTCATGCATCTATGTGCCTGTGTGTGCTCATGTGAAGGTGATTTTGGAAAGTCTGTTTAGAAAATATCTCTGAGACAAGGTCGCTCATTGAACCTGGTGCTCGCCATTTTGGCTACTATGGCTGGCCAGTGAGCCACCGGCATCCTCCTGTCTCCCAGCATCTCCCCACTGCTGAGATTACAGCCACACCCCACACTCAGCTTTTGTGTGAGTGCTGAGGATCTGAACCCAGGGCTCCTGCCTGCACTGCAAGCGCTCTGCCCCCTGAGCTGCCGCCCCAGCTCCTAAACCCCACTGTATTTCTTCCTATTTCTGTTGTACTATCATCCTAAGTGTAGTAGCTCAAAACGACATGAATTCATCATCTTACTATTCGGGGACGGTAGCACTGGCTGGAATACAAAGTGATAGCAGGATTACATTCCTCCCTGGGGCTTCATGGGAGGGTTTGCCTAAACTCCAGAGGTTGCCTACACTCCTTGCCTCCCGACCCCTCCTTACATCTCCAAGGCCAGCAGTGACTTATCACTCTTCTCTCCGACCTCTGCTTCGCTTCAACCTGACGTGTTCTCTCTCTCTCTTCTCTCTCTCTCTCTCTCTCTCTCTCTCTCTCTCTCTCTCTCTCTCTCTCTCTCTCGACTCCAATAGTCTTGCTTCTGTCTCACAAGAATGCCTGGGATTACGTCAAGCCCCCTGGCTAGCTGGAGCAAATTGTTCTGTCTGGAGACTCTTAATTTAGCCACATCTACCATGTTTCTTTTATTGTGTAGGAGAACACATTCATGGGTTCCAGGGGTTAGGACCTTTGTGAAGGTTATGCTGGACCCTCCCAAATCCATGTATTGAAAGCTAGTCTCCCGTTCATTGGTGTTAGGAGGCAGGGCTTAGGGAGTGAAGCCCTCATGGGTGGGATTCATGCCCGTATACAAATAGCCCCAGAGAGCTCCTTTGCTTACACAGGAGGAGATAGCAGGAAGATGAACCAGGAGGCAAGGGCTCAGGACACCGAATCTGTAGGTACCTTGAGTTTGGACTTGGCAGTCTCCAGAACTGTTAGAAACAGCATTCTGGTGTTGATGGTCACCCAACCCATGGTGATCCATTATAGCAGTCTGAATGGGCCCAGACAAAATTTTGGAGACCATCACCTTGCCTCTTCCTTTGGAGACCACCACTCTGCCTTTTCCTTTAGGGACGATCACCCTGCCCCTTCCTTTGGGGACTATCACCTTCACTCTGCCTCTTCTATCCTTTAGACCTGCCACAACCACTTATGTGGAGTTGGGGACTGGGAACAGGCACAGAATGATACACTTGGTTATAATTCCACATCTATGAGAAAAGGCAGTCCTGTGAGCTTGCCAAAAGCAGAGTTAGTAAATAGATCCATAGCAAGCAACCCACACTTTCTTCTTAAGCAGTATGTGTGTGTGTGTGTGTATGTGTGTCTGTATGTATGTGTGTGTGTACCTATTGAAGCCAGAGGTTGACACTGAATGCATACCTTGAACCTGGTGGTTAGAATTGGCTGAACTGGTTGTCTAGCAGGCTCTGCCTATCTCCATCCCACTCTGTGATAGGGTTACAGGTATATATGATCTTATTTGGTGTTTCTTGGGGGTACTGGGAATCCAAACTTGGGTCTTCTTGCTTTCGAGACAGATACCTTACCTGTCCCCAGTCATGTCCCCAACTCCTACCCACACATGCATGACCCATTAATATTTTAAGTAAATCCCTTAGGCCCCATTCTCTTTTGTTCAGTGAATAAACATTTTTAGAATAATTGCCACACGCATCCAGGTTCTGTGACATGAGGGATTTACATGGAGGGAAAGAAACAGCTGACCTGGTGAACAGAACTGGAGAAGGAGGAAATATGGTTCCAGTTGAAGTTTCTGGACTTTAGAAGGGTTCACTTTGCACAAGATGTTAGAACTAGGAAACATCACTACCATGTACTCCCATGCATACCTTACCCCAGCATTCTAGAACTACCAGGGTCAGCACCAAACATGGGATATTATCTTGTCTTTTCTTTTTTATCAACTTGACACAAGCTATCTGGGATAAGGAAACCTCAATGAAGAAAATTCCCCCATTGTACTGGCCTGTCGGCAAGTCTATAGGGCATTTCTTAATTCATGATAGATGTGGGAGGACCCAGTATAGTGGGCATAGTGCTACTCCTGATCAGATGTCCTGGGTTCTGTAAGAAAGCAGACTGAGCAAGCCATAGGGGACAAGCCAAGAAAGAGCATTCCTCCAGGGTCTTACCATCGGTTCCTGTCTCTACGTTTCTGCCTTTAACTTCTGCTCTGACTTCCTTCACTGATGGACTATATGACCCGAAAGCATAAGCAAAACCAACCAAGCTCAAGTTGGCTTTGGTCAGTGTTTTATCACAGCAACAGAAGCAAATGAAGACGACATCCCAGTCACTCCCAGAGCTTGCCAATGCCCCTCCACTCTCAGAAGTTCTGTGGTGAGACTTTGAGGTTGATAGGTTTGAAAAAATTTAAAGATTACTCTCGCTGAAGTTAAGAATTATTGAGATCTCCTGTCTTGGAGATTAAAATTCTAAAACAAGTTATTTTGGGGGGCATTAAAATGCTAAAACAAGGGTTTTTTTGGGGGGGAGGTGATGTTAGGGAACTCAGGTTATAGGAACCCAATCAAACCCCAGTAGGGAAATCATAGTAGTTCTGAGCCTATACTTTTGATGTAGTCTGTTTCAGACTTTATCTTAAATATGGTCAATATGCTTGACAATGCATTCGGTGAGAGCTGATGTTAATGTTTACATATTACATATACTATATATGTGCTAAACTTAACCCAGCATTCCTTAAACTTTATTCTGAGTATTAACCACATTACATACATAAATAATACTCCAAGAGCTGGGCGTAGCTATTTGTTCATATTGGGATCCACAAAGGAGCTATAGGGATGGAGATGTCTCGCTGTTTACCATGCATGCATGGGGACCTGAGTCTGATCCCTAGAACCTATGGAAACAAGCTGAGTGTGGTAGTAAGTACATGCTTGTAATCCCAGTGCTGGGAACTGGAGCAGGCAGCTCTCTGGGGCTGTAGCTTGCGGGATAGGCGGCCCTACCTAGTCTATTTGGAGAGTGGCAGGTTGAGAAGAAAACTCTTGTTTCCAAAAACAAAGTGGCTGGTGTGTTCGCCAACACGTATTCACCCACAAGAACACTCAGACACCTGCACACATGCAATACACACTTAAGAGGAAAATATCAGAGAGGAATTTCAATATTTCTCTTTGTTCCTCACATGTCTGTGGTTTCATCTGCCATCTGTCTATGCCACTGTCTCTCTGCCTGGGTTGGCACGGAGTCAATGTCCTGTGTAAACTATGACTGTTGATTTTGAGGTACATCATGATTTTATCGACCAACTAAACCATGCCGATTATCATCATCTCTCATACAGAGCTCTTGCAATCCCAGGGGCCCCATTTCAAGATGGCTGCTCCTCAGGAGGAGACTGTTATTTCTGGGTCGAGATTAGATTTCCCTGGAACCGCGCCGTTGCGGGTGGGTTATCTCTTAGTGTCGGCGTCTGTGTCTGGGTGGGCAGAGGCTGCCTCTGCCTTAGCACGGATTTCGAATCATGGAGATCTCTATCTTGCTAATTACAAAGCCTGGTTTTCTAGAATAAAAGCCAGTGATTATAGGAGCCAAGTGGAGAATTAGGACTCAGGATAAAATTTAACAATCTCTAATAACAGGAAGTTAGAACATTGTTTCCTCTGATTCATTTGGAGATGAGTGAATGGCCTTAGCAAGAAGAAAAAGGAAAGATATTGTTCTTCCTGGTGTGGAATTAGCTGGAAAGTATTCACTGATTTTTTTTAAACATGTGCTTGTGTCTGTTTGTCTGCATGCACGCACACATGCATGTTGTGTGTGTGGAGGTAAAGACAATGTTAAGTGTTGGTTCTTGCCTTTCCCCTTCTTTGAGATAGGTGTTCTTATTCGCCTCGGCATGTGCCAAGTTTCAGGGATTCTCCTGTCTCTCCCCACCCCAGTCTCTGGCCACAGGAGCAGTGCAAGTACAGACCTGTAGCCCCCCACCCCATTTGGTTTTACTCCGAGCCTCACACTCGAGTAGCAAGTGCGTGACCTGCTGAGCCTTCTGCCCAGCCTCTCTTCCCTGGTCCTTAATGCTCTTCAATATCCTCCCAGAAGGTGGGATGTTCACAGGTACGTTCCTCCCCTGAAGCTCAGCACATATCATGGGAAGTGTATGTGTTTGTTTCCCAGCTTAGGTGTTGATATAGCCAAGATTGTTCTTTGTCCCTGGTGAAGAGAAATCTCGCTGTTACATGGCAGGGGAACACCCGTGGGACTCGGGACTCACACTCAATATTCGATGTGGCATGATGCAGAGGGCTTACCGTGACTGGAATTTGTTTTTCTAAACCACAGGAAAAAAAGTCTCACTTTTATGACTTTTCTTTGGCTGACACACACAGGAGCGGCAGTGTCGTACCCCCCCCCATCCCACCCCCATCCAGTAAATGGAGCAACTGGATTTAGAAACAGGATTTGCAGCTTACAGCATTGGATGGTAGAGGTGATTCTGTCAAGGGTGACTAGTTCCTCCTCTTCCCAGGATGCCTTGTGGCATTTTCTTCTCTGCTTCCCACACCCACATCAGCTTGAACCATGTAGGAGAGGGCTTTGCAACATAGACTGTTCATCAGAATTATTGGAGAACATGCATGGATCTTATTCCAGCCCATCTAATCTAGGGTCATAGGGCAGGACTCAACATGGGGGCTTCTTGAGGCTTTCTGGAGCTTGTAGTTAATAAATCCAAATGGAGACCCAAGGCCTAGGGTTGTCATGTTTGTTTCTGGGCTTTGGTGGTATCAGCATGAGGGCTCCTTGGAGAAGGGGCCAGATCCCTTGGATAGGAATAAGTCCTGTCACTAGGCTCCTCTAAGACAGGCCCTGGGATGAGGGCTTTCGTAAGAAGTACCCCAACACACACACACACACACACACACACACACACATACACACACACACACACACACGAATGCATGCTCGCGTGCACACACACACACTTGCTGGGGTTGTAAGGGTCAGGAGCCTGAACCCTGGGAGCTCTAACAAGCAAGGCTGGACATCTGTCCTTAATAGGCCAATTAAACAGACAAGTCACAGTGGAGAAGCTGAGAATGGAGGTTTGTCCACCATGGCCCTTTGGGGAAGGGGCACAAAGAAACGACTCCTCCATTTTTAGGCTCTTGAGATAAGGTTTAGGTTTACTGGAGGGCAAGAGGTATTCATTGCTAAGTAGTACTGGTCAGGATGTGGTTCTGCCCATTGCTGACATATCATAGTTTGGGCTGCAGTCTCTCCTTTAAGGTTGAGACTAGTTGTTACACTGTGTGAAATCTCTTCCTGGGAGACCAGCACCCCTCCACCACTGTTAGGCCCAGCCTTCAGCTTCCCTCAGCATAAGACTCCTGAGGAAATTCCAGTTCCTCAGAATCTTTGAGGGCTATTCTTGGTTGTCAGCTTGACTGCATCTAGAATGAACTAAAACCCAAGTGGCTGGGTACACTTGTGAGGGATTGTTCTTGATTGAATAATTTGAAGTCAAAAGACTCACCCTAAGTCCAGATCTTTTGAGGTAGAAAAGTCCACCTTAGAGCTGGACCACACCTTCTGCTAGCAGTCTATATGAAGGACATGGAAGAAGGAAGCTTTTGCCCTTTGCCTGCTTGCCCTCACTCTTGTGGGCACGTCCATTCCTTCACTGGCATCAGAACCTACTTCTTAGGGATTCTGGCACATACTGAAGATCAACAGAGACATCCAGCCTTATGAACTGAACAACTACTGGATTCTTGGACTTTCCATTAGTAGACAGCCACTGTTGGATTAGCTGGACCACAGCCTATAAGCCACTCTAATAAATCATATATATGTATATATATATATATATATATATATATATATATATGAATCTATCATCTATAGAATCTTGTAATCAAAGTGGGGGCACTCACGTCTTTTTGGAATATCTTCATTGCTTCCAGGAGGGTTACATGGTTGGGATAAGCAGGAAGGCCAAGGGAAAAGGCAGCTGTTCCCCTAAAGTATCTGCTCCTCTCCCCCATTTCTGCTGCCATGCTGAGTCACTCACCAGGGTGGAACCTATTCCCTCTTCCTAAAGCTGCCTTGATTGCCTGTCTTACACTGCAGATAAGGGCAGAGATGAGCTAGGCCAATCCCAGGCCTGTCTTTAAGGAGGTGCCTCCTACAAGTGCCAAGTGCCGTGTAAAACATACCCAACCATTCTTAGGCCAGCGAATTAGAACGGAGTTCAAGCTAGAGCCACAGAAAGTCCACACGGGGGGGGGGAGGGACCGAGATGATCTTGACAGCTGGAGCCTGTGTCCATTCCTGATCAGTGAGCAGATCACAGGGAGGCAGCATTGCTATAGGGTGACGCGTGAGGGCCCAGGGGGAGGGTTCCGGCACTGAAATCACACCCTGTGTGTTCTAGTTTCTTTCTGTGCTGTATAGATACCATGACCAAAAGTAAATCAGAGAAGGAAGGGCTTATTTGGGTTGTACTTCCAGGTCTCAGTCCATCAAGCGATGCGCCAGGGCAGGAATACAGGAGCCTGAAGCAGCTGCGCTGCCTGTTGCTCCCTTACGGGCTCAGGCTTAGCTGGCTTTCTTACACAGCTCAGGGAATGGTGCCGCCTACAGGAGACTGGCCCCTCCTTTGCCAACTAAGTCAGTCAAGACAATCCCCCACAGACACACCCACAGGCCAGCCCCATCTGGTCTACTATGCTGTTTCCCTTCTGTCTAGGTGGGGATAGAGCTTCAGGTCCTAGCAGGCCCCAGGGCCAGGGGCTGAGCTAAGTCAACACCTACTTACGGTGAGATGGAAATTTTAGCGGTGGTGGGGGAGAAGTACCTGCTTCTAAACTCCAACTACACACGGTACACTCTGAAGTCTACCTCTGGGTATGTGTCTCAGGGCTCCCTGAGGAGTCCAGCCCCAGATCACCTTTTGGAAGCCAAGAGGCTCTATTTAATATACAGTAAGAAAGGAATCCCAAGCCCCCATCAGTATGCTGTAGGGAGAACCTGGCAGAGACAGAAGACACAACACCTGACAGTTTCCCTCTTTGTATATGTTTATGGCCTCCTGTCTACTGAATGTGAATTACCTATATTTTCAGTTATGTGCATATTACATGTTCATGGATTAAAAATGATAAATTATACAGATGAACAAAGAGAAGAAATTAAGATACTATTTTATCTCCATAGTGAGTCAGGCAATTATTGGTGCATATGCTTTCAGGTGTGTGTGTGTGTGTGTGTGTGTGTGTGTGTGTGTCTATGTGTGTGTGTAAGGGGCAGAGAATAAATTGATTTCTCGTTCAAACAATGGAATTATGCCAAATGTAGCTCAATACCCTTTTATTTGCATTCTTTTATTATCTTTTTAAAATTAGAAGACAACTTCTGCAAGTTAAATACTCTCTGTCTCTCTCTCTCTTTCTCTTATAGAGTCTCACTATCTGGCCTTGGCTGGCCTGGAACTTATCATGTGGACCAGGCTGGCCTCAGATTCACAGATATCTGCCTGCCTCTGCCTTCTGAGTGCTGGAATTAAAAGTGGGCACCACCATGCCCAACTCAAGCTAAGTACTTTAAAATTCAAAAACAGGTTTCTGAAAATACTTTTAAATGAGTAATGTATTCACTGAAGAAAAAATGAAAATACAAATGAGTAAATTAAACTGTGTTTATACTGTGCGAAGGTTCCTGGGTTTTCTATTCCTGTCCTCCAGGGTTTGATCCTACAGGGTTGGTGCTAGTGCCAAGCTCTTGCTAGATCAGCTTGTTAGCCAGGAACCAGCAAACATGGGAGGAGCTAACCCTACCTTCACACCTTTGATTATTTCAGAGGTCGAAGACTTAGAAGCACTGGGCCAGAGAACATATTCATCTGTAAGGACACTCATTGGTCAATATTGCTAAAGGATCTTTTTTGGTGACAGATTATAAACCTCAGAAGGCCTATTTTTACTTATTAGGATTGAAAAGAAATCTCCCAAGCATTTCTCTTGGAAACGTGTAATGTTAGCATTGTGCGCACCTGATTTGTGCGCATACTTTAAAACCTTTCCTGGGGTTGGTGAAAGGCTCGGCAGGTAAAGGGGTCTGCTGTCCAGCCTGGGGACCTTGGTTTGATTCCCCAGGACCTTCAGGAGACAGCTGATTCCTCCATTGCCCTCTGGTTTCCACAAGCACATGTGTTCCCCACTAAATAAATGTAATAATTAAAAACATCTTTTCTGGGGTAGCAATTTAATCAGTTCCCAGCCTTGGTAAGGTCACATTATGCAGAAAAACAACACGATAGACATGAACCTTTACAAGGAGAAGGCTGTGAAATTACCAAGGAAGAGATTGGAGATGAAGAAAGGAACGCACTGGCCTTTGACACTGTCTCCAGAGGGAGCGGCCGGCTCGCTTTGATTCTGCTTGATCCTGAGGAGCAGCCCAGCCTCTCCTCTCCTTCTCATGAAACAAAGCACCGATTCTGGAAGTTTCCCTTTAAGAAGCTCTTCCGAGTGTCCTGCGTGCATCTGGTTTCAGTCACAGAGCACATAAGCCACCATATGGAGCTCTGTCCAGCCAACATCTGGCCTTTTTCCAGCAATTATCTGAGAAATTCTATTTCAGCCACAGAACCTCCTGCTGTAATCAACTTGCTAATTTTGGTCAACCTCCCCCCCCCCCAGCAGTGAGCAATCACGGTCAGGTCCAAGGGAGCAGGGACGATGGCTGTGACCCCACAAAGCCTCTCCCCATCAGCTCTTGCTTGAGAGTCCCTGGGGCACAACCATCTCCCATTAACACATCATCCTTTCTAGATTAGGTATTGAGAGGGAGGATTTGGTGCTTGGTACTGATGCTAACTAGGGTCGGCCAGGTGATCTCTCCTGCCAGTGTCCTTAGGCATTTGGATGCACTTGCACATGCCTTGCTTGACCACAGTGTTTCTCCCAGTGGCTAGCTCTGGTAGAGATGGCTAGTTACTGTAGCAGGGTAGCTAGCTGTAGCAGAAACAGTAGGCTGTAGCAGGGATAGGTGAGCGGCAGCCTGTAGTAATGAGGGGCTTGGGCTGCGTTCCCGGCGCAGGGCCCCTTGTGCCACCCGGCTCCTGGTGTGTACCCGAAATAATTACACGGAAACTGTTATTCATTGAAATACTGCCTGGCCCATTAGCTCTAGCCTCTTATTGGCTAGCTCTCACGTATTTGTTTAACCCATTTCTAATAATCTCTGTGTTGCCACTAGTCGTGGTTTACGGGGAAAGATTCAGCATCTCTGATCTGGCAGGCTTCATGGCGGCAGCTCTCTGACTCTGTCCCCTTCCCAGTATCCTGTTCTCTTTCCCTGTCTATCTAAGTCCTGCCCTATCAAAAGGCCAAGGCAGTTTCTTTATTAACCAATAAAAGCAACCCAAATACAGAAGGACCCTCATCTACAGAAGGCAATTAGTTTGGTTCTGAAGCATCGCTTACGCAGAGTTCCCAGCTTAACCTGCCAGTTAAGTACCAACCTCCCCCTCCCCGCCCTGTGTGTGTGTGTGTGTGTGTGTGCGCGCGCATGCACGCACCTGTGCATATGTGCCAGAGGTTGACATCAGGCATATTTTTCAATTGTTGTTGTCCTTATTATTATTTTTAAACATTTATTTATGTTTTTGGGTGTTTGGTTGTTTGTATGTTTGTGTACCATGTGCATGTAGTGCCTGAGGAGGCCAGGAGGCTGTTGTGGAATATTATTTAAACTGGGCAAAGATGTGTTACATTTGCTTATGCTGCAGAATATTGTTTTAACTGTGTAGAGGTGTCTTGCTTTTGTTTATGCTGCAGCTATTCAATTATGTAAAAAATGTTGCATTAGTTTCACCTTGCCTGCCTAAGACACCTGATTGAGCTAATAAAGAGCTGAATGGCCAATAGCTAGGCAGAGAAAGGATAGGTGGGGCTGGTGGGCAGAGAGAATAAATAGGAGAAATCTAGGCTGGAGAGAAGAAAGGAGAGAAGAGAGGAAAGAATGAGGGAGACTCCTGGGGCAAGAAGCCACTCACACAAGAGAAACAATGAAAGTAAGATACACAGAAAGAAGGTTAAAAAGCCCTGAGGCGAAAGGTAAAGAGAAACAGGTTAATTTAAGTTAAAAGAGCTAGCCAGAGATGAGCCTGAGCTGGTTTGTGATAGCCCCAAAGAAAAGCCCTGGTACAGGAGAGAGGGTCAGATCCCCTACAACTGGAGTTGTAGACAACTGTGAGCCACCCTGTGGGTACTGGGAACTGAACCCTTGTCTTCTGCCACAGCTGCCAGCCATCGCTCTTCTGAGCCATCTCTCCAGCTTCTTCTTCTTTTTTGAGACAGGGTCCTTCGCTGAACCCGGAGTTGACCCTTTGGACTAGACAGTCTGGCCAGCAAGTCCCCAGAATCCTCCTTTCTCTGTCCCCCCTATGCTGGGATTACATACATGCGCAAGTGTGCCATTCTCCTTATAGTGTTGTTGGGGGTTAGATTCAGGACTCACGATTGTATGGAATAATCTTTACATACTGAGCCACCTCTCCAGCCACTGCCACCACTCTTTCCTCTTCTTTTTAAAAAATATTTTCTGTCACCAGGTGGTGGTGGCACACACCTTTAATCCCAGCACTAGGAAGGCAGAGGAAGGCAGATCTCTGTGAGTTCGAGGCCATTTGGTCTACAAAGTGAGTTCCTGGGCAGCCAGGCTGTGACACAGAGAAATCCTGTCTCTAAAAACCAAAAGAAAAAAAAATTAAATTCTGTCATTGCCAAAAACTGTCACCCCATCCTGAAAAAACCACTGAGGAGAGTTTTCACAGCCCAGAAGTGTGGAGTCTGCATGGCAGAGAAAGGGGTAGATCCGCTCAGTGAATGGGTGCTGGGAACTCACACAGTCCCAACCATTTTGAAGTGGAAAAATCATTTCCCGATGAAACCCAGCCTAGCAGGGCAATGAGAAAGCCTGCTGCTTTTGTGTCATGGGTAAAAATCTGCTTCCCTTTCTTCTGTCTTAAGGTGTGGAGATGGAAGGAAAAGACAAAGGTGGCCAAAATTTGCATCTAGAAAATGAGATCTTCCTTCCCAACTGTCAACACAGATTTTCTCACATGCTGTTGAAATTTAATTTTCTCCAATGAAATAATAATGGAATTCTAGGCAACTTCTTATTTAAAAATAGAGATTGTATCTGAGGTATAAGTAACCCCAACAAAAAATCAGAACCATTCTTTGGGAGGGGTCAGAAATTAGGCAGCTGGGTGTGGCCTGCACTGAGGCCAAAGACCCCCTGCCACCAATGTAACCTGTCCCCACCTCACACAAGTCAAGCCCCTTTCACCTGCATTATTTTTTCAGGGCTTTTTTTTTTCTATCTTGCAAAAGCAGAAAAACAAAAGCTGTTACCTCTCCTCTTGACATTTGTTACTGTTAAATAGAGCCCAGACTCCCTTTCATTGATTAAACTTAAACTGTATACATAAGATACTTCTTCTTTTTTTTTTTTTGGCTTGGATTCTAATTTTCATTAATTATTGATCATGTATCTGGCAAGGATCACTAGTGAACGCTCTGCTACGGTGATGCAGTCCCAGGCGAGCAGACTCTGGGGTGACTGACCTTGCCTGAGCTTTCGAAAGCTAATGTGCCCAGGAGTTCACCCCACTGTTTTGTACCCTAGTTGAACCTTTATCCAATAACTAGGAAAACAGAAACTTTATCTCAAGTTAGGACAGGGCTCACGTTTTCCCTGCAGGAGCTGTTTGGAGAGACCTTCTGCAGGGTTTGCTTGAACACTTGCCCCTGTGGGGCTCTTTCTCTATCATCTACCACTGTGCAGCAAATAGGCCAAACATCAATCATCCGCCACTGCACAGCAAGCTAGCCCGAAGTTGTCATCGGTTCCCTAAGAGTGATGGGCTAAGATGGACAAACAGGAGAAGCTAGGGTAGATGTTCACATGGGTGGGGTCTGGTCTTGGGGAGCTGCCTAGAGAGCTCAACTAGAAACTTGAGAACCTGAGGTAGGGATCCCACCCAGCCCCTATGCAAAAAGCTGGGTGTGACCACACAGATGCCTGTAACCTCAGTGTGGTGGTTTGAATAAAAAATGACCCCCATGAGCTCATGAGCACGGCACTATTAGGAGGTATGGCCTTGTGGAGTAGGCGGGGTTTTGTTGGAGGAAATGTGTCACTGGGGGGAGGGAGGGCTTTGAGGTCTCAAATGCTCAAGCCAGGTCCAGTGTGACATTTACTTCCAGCTTCCCAAGGATCAAGGTTAGAACTCTCAGTTCTAGGTTAGAGTTCTCCAGTACCATGTCTGCCTGCATGCCTCCATACTTCCCGCCACGACAGTAATGGACTAAAAATCTGAAACTGTAAGCCAGCCCCAATTAAATGTTTTCCTTTATAAGAGTTGCCATGGTCATGGTGTTTCTTCACAGCAATAGAAACCCTAAGAACCCAGATAGTAGCCAATGTAGCTGAAAAACATGAGCTCTTAGCTCAGCGAGAGACCCTACCTCAAAGGAATAAGGCAGAGTATGAAGGAGCACAGCATTCAATGCTCTCCTCTGTTTCTGTACATGTGTGCAAGCGTGTGTGCGCGCGTGCACACACACACACACACACACACACACACACGCAAACTTACCGATAAATCGATGATTAAAATGTGTTAATCCCACTGATGGAGAATAAAACTACTACCACAATTCAGAGTAAAATATGAAGTACCTGGCCAAATGGATGGGCTCTAGCCAGGTCCATACCTAGGTTCCTGGGTAATGGCCCAAAACCAAGTATGGCAAGGGCTTAATAAGGAAAATCCATAATTCATTGTATTTCCCATCAGGTTCAATCAGGGGCAAGCATATATCCTAAGCATATATCCTGTCTACTTTACATCCCATCCACATGTGATCAAGTACATCCAGTATAGATGGGTCAAATGAACTTGTTTAGGGGAGTGAAAATGCGTGGCTTATTATCTCCCATAAACAATAGCTTCCAGAATTCCAGGAACTGTCTGTCCTTGGGCAAAGGGCTTGCGGATCAGAGGCGTTTTTGTTTCCTGGCTCTCTAAGGCATAGTAATTAAAACTTAAAATGTAACTTTGGCTCTCACAAAAGGAAATTGCTCTGGTGATGCCACACACCTGTGGGCTTAAGGACTATCACACACTGACTATGTGAATTTGGATCAATGGTCACTCCTTTGGGCCTTGGCCTTCTTGCTTCTATTACAATATTACTGTGGTGAAGAAACTGTATAATTTATACCCAGAAGTCGATACTTGCTTAAATGCTTGGTAAATAATCTACCATACCTTATGTAGGAAAAAACATCTGCTCTTCTCTTATAGGAAGCTGACAGACAAAGGAAATGAATCCCGCCAAGTCCAGCTTTGGTGAACTGAAAGAGCTAGTTGGAGTTATATACAGAAGCACATCTCTCCAGTGGCTGCAGTTCCAAAGTTCTACCATGGCATGGGCAATGAGAAGCTCCACCCAAGCATGGGCAAGGAGTCCAAAGGAAGCATCACTAGAGACCCAACCGCACTCAACCTCCTGCCTCTTGTCTACTCAACTCTCAAGGTCATGCACAGCTCAGTGTAAGAGGGAATGGTGGCTGGAATCTCAGAAGAAGCTCTAATGTCTCTACCCCCATCACTCTGATGCAAGAGAACGCTACTTGTGAGTGTGATTGTCACATCATGCATGGAGGTCAGAGCTCTTCCTCTTGGGACATGCCACTTCAATAACTGTTTCCACTTTATGTGAGTCAGCTTTCTGATACTGTAACAATTTATAAAGGGGAAGACTGGGAGCAGGGGGTGTGACTCAGTAGTGTGCAAGATGCTCTGGCTTCACCTTTTACATGCATAAATAGACAGGAAGCCGCACAGCTTATGTTGCGGGTGACCCTGCTTGGACAACCCTTGGGGGAGGGGGTGAGAAGGTGCAGAGTCAACGACATAGACACAGGGAGTCAGGTGAGTAGCAGACTGTGCTGCAGACTTGTTTATTACAGAAGTCGGGCCTGCCTATACACCCCCTCCCAAGGTTCCGTGGGCTCAGGCGGTGGCAACTCTACTGCATTGTCCTTTCCTCAATGGTGTCTCTGGTCAGGTATCTCTGTGTCAGCAGTCTCTGGATGCAGCAGCAGGCCTTACGTTGGCTCAGGGAGGAACTGCCTGCCACACACACTCACGTGGGCTGGTTTGGGCAGGGTGCCTACGGCTTGGGTAGGCTGGCCGGCAGTGTCTCCTACAATCTACCATCCTAGCACTCGGGAGGTGGAAGCAGGAGGATTGGACGTGTGAGGTCATCCTAAATTGCACAGTGGGGTTGAAATCAGCCTGGGCTACATGAGACCGTATTTTCACAGACAAACGGGGCTGGTGGGATGGCTCAGGAGATGAAAGCACTGGCTAAGTCAAGCTGGATGACCTGAGATTGACCCCAGGAACTCACTTAATGGAAGGAGAGAATTGACTCCTGCGCAGTGTCCTCTAGCTTCCACACAGGCTCTGTGGAATGTGTGTGTCTGAGCTCACACATATACATCATACCCTATTTTTATTTTGTTAATAGAAAAATTACAATAAAAATCTCTAAAAAAAGAGACAAACACACAAACATAGGGGCCTCACCCGAGACTGCTTAGGTGGGTACAGTGTCATCAAAATTGCTTTTCAAAAATCAGACTGGGATTTAAGAAACGTGGTAAAGACAAAGGAAGAGACTCTATAGTTTGCGTAGTTGTCCTGGAAGGCAGGGAATGCTGCCTAGGGGGCTGGCCTCTTCTGAGGACCAGACAGGAACTGAGGACGACGGAACCACCACCTCATGGACTTGCATTCAGGCAGCAGACCAAGGGAGCTTCAAAATGGATTCTTCCCACAAGAAGCACAGCATTGCCATACCTTGTTTTCAGCCTTAAGCAACCACCACCCAACAAGAACAAAACAAACCCCCAAACAAAGCATGGTTGGCTAGATGGCTCAATGAGTAGAGATGCTCGCTACCAAGCCTGATGACCTCAGTTCAATCCTTAGAACCCACATGGCAAAAGAAGAGAACCTAGGGCTGTTCTTTGACCTCCACAGATGCCTAGTAACATGTTCATGCTTCACCCCTATATGTATACACACACACACACATACACACTCACAACACTTATACACACACACACAGACACAGACACACTCATACACACACATACACACACACATACTCACACCCAATCAATAACCATAAAAGAAAGAAAAGAAAGGAAGGAAGGAGGAAGGAAGGAAAGAAGGAGGAAGAAAGGAAGGAAGGAAGAAAGGAAGGAAGGAGGAAGGCAAGAAGGAAGGAGGAAGAAAGGAAAGAAGGAAGATTATTGCCTTGTGTTACTTGACACTGTGTAGGGTTTTGCAATGGAAAGAGAGGTAAGGGTCCCTTTCACTCTCTTCTTTGTGTCCCACTCTCCCACCTTCTTTCCTGGGGACGGTTTGTTTGGAAGGGGAGATCAGAGAATGGAAGTTCTATTTGGGAAGGGACAGGAGTGTGAAGGTTGCTAGTTCCCTGATGCCTTTGGGTCAAGTGTAAATCCATCCGTGTGAAAAGTGATTGACTTTTGTTTAAAAACCACCTATGAGTGAGTACATGTGATAATTGTCTTTCTGTGTCTGGGTTACCTCACTCAAAATAATGCTTTTTAGTTCCATCCATTTTCCTGCAAAATTCAAGCTGTTGTTATTTTTTTCTGCTGTGTAGTACTTCATTGTGTAAATGTACCACATTTTATTATCCATTCTTCAATCGAGGGGCATTTAGGTTGTTTCCAGTTTCTGGCTATGACAAACAAAGCTGCTATGAACATAGTTGAGCACATGTCCTTGTGGCATGATTGAGCATCCTTCGGATATATACCCAAAACTGGTATTACTGGGTCTTGAGGAAGGTTGTTTCCTAATTTTCTGAGAAATAGCCACACTGACATCCATAGGGGTTGTACCAGCTTGCATTCCCACCAGCAATGCAGGAGTGTTTCCTTTTCCTCACAACCTCTCCAGCATAAGTTGTCATCAGTGTTTTTGATCTTGGCCATTCTTACAGGTGTAAGATGGAATCTCAGAGTTGTTTTGATTTGCATTTCTCTGATGACTAAGGATGTTGAACATGTCCTTAAGTGTCTTTCAGCCATTTTAGATTCCTCTGTTGAGAGTCCTCTGTTTAGGTCTGTACTCCATTTTTTTTATTGGATTATGTGATCTTTTGGTGTCCAATTTCTTGAGTTCCTCGTATATTTTGGAGATCAGACCTCTGTCTAATGTGGGGTTAGTGAAGATCTTTACCCATTCTGTAGGCTGTCGTTTTGTCTTGTTGACCGTGTCCTTTGCTTTACAGAAGCTTTTCAGTTTCAGGAGGTCCCATTTATTAATTGTTTCTCTCAGTGTCTGTGCTGCTGGGGTTCTATTTAGGAAGTGGTTCCCTGTGCCAATGCGTTCAAGTGTACTTCCCACTTTCTCTTCTATAAGGCTCAGTGTGGCTGGCTTTATATTGAGGTCTTTGATCCATTTGGATTTGAGTTTTGTACATGGTGATTGATATGGGTCTATTTTCATTTTTCTACATGTTGATATCCAGTTATGCCAGCACCACTTGTTGAATATGCTTTCTTTTTTCCATTTGCTATTTTTTGCTTCTTTATCAAATATCAGGTGTTCAAAGATGTGTGGATTGATATCCGGGTCTTCTATTCGGTTCCATTGATCCTCCTGTCTGTTCTTATGCCAGTACCAGGCTGTTTTCAGTACTGTAGCTCTGTAGTATAGTTTGAAGTCAGGGATTGTGATGCCTCCAGAAGTTCTTTTGTTGCCCAGGATTGTTTTGGCTATCCTGGGATTTTTGCTTTTCCAAATGAAGTTGAGTACCATTCTTTCAAGGTCTTAGGCAAAGAAAACCAGCCTACAAACCACAATACCAGAGAACCTAGACAACAATGCGGACACTAAGAGAGACTTACATAGATCTAATCTACATGGGAAGTAGAAAGTATAAAAAAACAAGATCTCCTGAGTAAATTGGTAGCATAGGGACCTTGGGGGAGGGTGGAAGAAGGGAGGGGAGTGGCAGGGAGGGGAGCAGAGAAAAATGTAGAGCTCAATCAATATCATGGAAAAAAAGAGAAAAGTGATTGACAAAGGAGTAAGGAGATTAAAGATGTTTAAGATCAGAAAAACAAGCCATATCTTCTTAGGAAGTGGGGTTTATTAAAAGAATCGAGATAAAATTTAAAAGCCCTGAATCTATCACTAGGAAAACTCCCTGAGCGGACATGCAGAAGCTTTCTCTTCAGAGTCCAGAAGAAGCTTCTGAGGGATTGACTCTTGTCTCCCCTAGAAGCCAAAGTCTCTGGGGTGGGGTGTGTGTGCAGAGAATATGAGTCAGTTTGAGGAGGGAGGGGTGGGAAAGATTTGTAAATCTTCCAGATAGAATCTGAACTTGAATCTTGTCAAACAGGTCTGGGAGAGGGAGGAAGGTCAGTCCAGGACAAGGGTCTTTTTCTACGTCCCTGCTCCCGCTGCTGTAAGCTGCTCTGGCGTGGTGTGAATGTGAAATGGCCCCTACTGGCTCCTGTGTTCAAATGCTTGAAGGGCTGGAGAGAGGCTCAATATTTAAAGCATAAACTGGAGGACAAAGTTCAGGTCCCCAGAACCCACACAGGTGCTGGATGGGCTTGGCATTTGTCTTGCAATTCCACTCTTGGAAGACACACATGGGGATGCCCAGGGCAAGCTAGCCAGCAAGACTAGTCATACGAGTGAGCTCTGGATTAGAATGAAAGACCCTGCCTCAATAACTAAGGCTGAAGAGTGGTGGAGGGTCACTCCGGACATCAACTTCAGGTCTCCAGTGCACTCACTTATGTGCGTGCACACCTACACATGTAGACACACACAGCACAGGCACACACGAAAATGGAGAGAGAAAGAGAGAGAGAGAGAGACCTGGCCCCTTCTGGTGGTGTTGTTTTGAAAAGTTGTGAAAACTTTAAATGGTGAAGCCTTGCTGGGGGAAGTTTGTCAGTCCTCACTTCCTGTCCTCCTCACTTCCTCTCCTCCTTACTTTCCTCTTCACTTCCTGGCCTCCTTTCTTCCTGTTTGCTTTGTCTCCTTTCAGCTGTGGGTTCAGTGTGAAGGTTGCCTTGTCTTTCTGGGCCCACACCTTTCCTGCCATGATGGACTGTAGCTCCTCCTACTGTAAGCTAGGATAAACATTTCCTCTCTTAAGTTGCTTCTTGTTAAGCATTTGGACATAGCAACAGTAATTGGTTTAATACATAAACCAATAATCAATCTGGAGTCTTTATTTTTACTAATATTAAGAAAATGTACAATCTATTTATTAGCTAATATTTATATCTAAGCATGTGTGTGTGTGTGTGTGTGGTGTTCATGTGGCATATATACCTGTTAGTATGGGTATGTGCACACATGCATGTGATTGCATGGGCTGGTGGAGGTCAGAGGTTGACACTGAGGCCTGTTCTTGATGGCCCTCCACCTTTATGTTTTTGCGGCAGAGTCTCACTATGAATCTGAAGGACAGTGACTTGGCTGGGCTGGCTTCTTAGCTCCATGCATCCTGCTTCCCCATTGGCACTGCAGTTACGGATGCTGCCACACTTCGCTTTCTTTATGGGGCCTGGGCATTTGAACTGAGATCCTCATAGCTGCTCAGGAGACACTCCGCTGTCTGAACTGTCTCCTGAGTCCCTTAAGCCTGAGCTTTTAGAGAGAGGAGGAAAGATGTAGAAAGCAAGGGATTCCAGAAGCTGCCCAGCTGCTTGGTTGTTATGCCCTCGAGAAGGAGGATTAAATGTATCCTATCCCTGGCAGTTTGACCACCTGACTCGCCTGTGGAAAGCTCTTTGTGTCTTACTCGAGCCGACTGATCCCTAGCCAAGAGACGGACTTTTAAAATGCATTGCCAGTGCTGGGAGGAAATAAAACCTGTTTCACTAGTTAATGAACGTTAGCCCCAGTGGGAACCCGGCAACCATTCCTATAACACACGGATGGCAGAAATCATAATCGTCCGAGCAGCATCATACAGAAGGCAAAATGCAACTTTCTCTTGACAAGAACATCACCATAGAAAAATGGTCTTTTACTTTTAAAGAGAAAACAAAATGTAAACAAAAACCTCCTATTGCTTTGCTGTCTTTTCCTCGAGAGGTTTCTTCCTGAGCTGATTAAGTGGTAACGTTCAGGCTTTTATTCCCATCCAACAAATGTATCACGGCACATGACATTACCCGGGAGCATTCTCTTCTAGAGACTTGTGTGTCCCTAAACTCAAAGTCAAAGATGCACTAATTTGAGAGGATGACCAGAGAAGCCCTCCTCTGATCTTTCTGCCTGTCACCTACACCAGCGAGCACCTGGAGGGAACGTGTCCCCCACAGGCTCTGTGTCGTCAGCCAAGCATCTCTGGGGCTGAGCAAGTGTTCTTAGAGCTGGACTCTTTCAGTGTGGCGTCTCCAGGCTCAGGGGGTTTTCATCTACAGAATGCCCTCAAGGTTTGCCGGGGGACGTGGTTACATTTGTTTGGTAGTGAGATGAGAACAGCTGAAACCTATTACAGGGGAAAGGAAACGGCGGGTAGAGGGTTCCTTGGGATGCACCGCTGAGGGTGGCAGACTGAGCCCGCAGCGTGCCATGCCGTCTTCCTGTCTATCTCATGTCCTTTTCGTTTAGCTAGTGAAGAAGACATTGTATATAGTTAAAATAATCCCTAGAAGAAACTGAAAACTGTATCAGGGAACATTTTTATATTATGGTTACATACCCAGCTTTCGTATGCGTGGCCTCTGTGTGCGCATGCGCGTTTGTGTGTGCAGAGGTCAGAGGCCGACACTGGGTGTCGTTCTCAATTGCTCGCCACCTAATTCTTTGAGACAAGATCTCTAACCGAACTTGAAGCTTGCCAATTTGGCAGTGATCTCAGGGCCTCTGCGGCTTTCCAGATCTGGGGTTACAGGCATAATACATACTGGTTTTCTCGCGGGTGCGGGCGAATCCCAGCTCAGGTCCTCATGCTTGCTAGGCTGAGTCAGTTCCCTAGCTCCGATCATACGTCTTTAAAAGACAAACCATTTGTTCTTATGTAATTTTTCTGCTTGCAAATATCCGTTTACCAAAGAGGTTCTGCGTGCAGCCTTGCCATTCAGATCAAACGCCAGCAGGCACGTGGGTGCCAGCTAGCGCAGGGCTGGTGACGCTGGGCACCACTCGTCGTGTTTGTGAGATGTGTGAGACCAACAGCTCCGCTTCTGACTGAAGTGTGGCGTTCTAGGAAAGCCACACACATTTATCTTTAAACACGAGAGTGATGTTGACGGTGATAACACCTGCTGTCATTTCTCTCTTCCTCCGTATCTCTTTTGCACCCTCTAGGAGGAAAGTTTTCAAATACATTTGTCTAAAGATTGACAGGAAGCGCTTCCTTCCTGTTTCGTCTACAAGGTAGCTCTTTTCTCATCCTAAGGACAGCCTCCAAACAGCGAAGCCTTCTTGATTGTGAGAAGATACAGGTACTGAAGTGTGGGTAGGAGTCTGTGACCGTCCATCTTACAGAATCCAAAGGTGCTTCCCCCACCCCTCCCCAAACTGGAATTTTCCATTTAACGCCCCTTGAGCTGAGGGTAGTCCCTTTATTTGTCTTAATGTCTTCCTGTCAGAATGAGGTAGATGGTTTGCTGGTGGTGCATTAGTGTGCTCCTGCCTGGCCGGAGCTTGCAGGGTGTGAAGGACGTCCAGGTGGGGCTGCCCGTGGTGAGACTCTCTGGGTGCAACCGCGAACTGCCAGATGTTCTGATGAACAGCACTCATATCTTTGAGGTTTTAGCTTCCTGGTTGGTCACTCTTGCAGCGAAGCCTTTCCTGGCCCAGCAAATGTAATGTCTCTGCTCTAGAACCCACAGTCGCCCATGCTGTCTCTTACATGGCTGTCAAATTTCCAGAGGTCATAAGCTCTGTGAGGGGCAGGAATTCTCTGTTGCTGGTGTCTGTCTTTCTGGAATTTAACCCAGCACCTTACTGCTTAATCTTATGTGCCCCAAGTGTACACTCTTCCTCCAGCCTTCCTCCCATTCCCCCTGGATTTCTTCTCTTCCCTCCCCTCTCCTCCCCTTTCCTTCTCTCCTCTTCCTTCCCCTCCCCTCCCCTCCTCTTCCCTTTTCTCCCCTCCTGTCCCCTTCTCTTCTCTTCCCTTCCCTCCCCTGTCCTGCCTTGCCCTTCCCTCCCCTCCCATCCTTTCTCCTCCCCTCCCCTCCTTTTCCCTTCTCTCTCCTCCTGTCCCTTTCCTTTCCCTTTCCTTCCTTTCCCTTCCCTTCCCTCTCCTGCCCTCCCCTCCCCTGTCCTGCCTTGCCCTTCCCTTCTCTCCCCTCCCTTTTCCTTCCCTTCCCTCCCTTTCCCTTCTCCCTACCCTCTTTCTCAACAGTCTTGCTCTGTAGCCCCCATTGACCTCAAGCTCACAATCTTACCTCAGTGGGACCAGAAGACCGTGCCAGCACACCCTTCTTGTTTCCTCTCTGGCTGTGGCATTTGCATCTTACAAGGTGCTGGTCTGTGGCAATGCATCTGGCTGATTCCGGCTTTTCCATCCCAGTCCCTCCAGGTTTCCTCGTTACCAAACACAAGCTAATAAAAACACACAGGTTTTATTTTGTGATGTCATGATTTTCTCAAGACTCCATGGA
Source organism: Ondatra zibethicus (assembly GCA_004026605.1). Classification (NCBI taxonomy): domain Eukaryota; kingdom Metazoa; phylum Chordata; class Mammalia; order Rodentia; family Cricetidae; genus Ondatra; species Ondatra zibethicus. The sequence continues at coordinate 45,714 of PVIU01007115.1, read as the reverse complement.
GCTTGGCACTTGACCAATTCATCCCAGATGCTCACGGACAGGGAGGGGAGCAGGAGGCATGCATACCCTTCGCACCTAGTAGGGAGTCAAAATAGCACCATTCTGTAGCTCCCAATGCTCAGTACCAGCCATGGTTAGATGCTGGTAGCAAGTGGTGATTAGAATTCCAAGGGTTCCATCCAAGACAGCACCTTTGGGCTTCCCCTTCTGGACCTTGAAGGGAAGGGTCTGTCTGCACTAACACTGGCCTACTTTTAATCATGTTTGCTCATGGAATTCATGGTTAGTGGTCTGGAGTGAAAGAATTTGGGGAGTTGCAGTTTATGTTTCTGGGTCTAAAAGCAACCTAATAGGAAAAGTGCCATTTCTGAGACTGCAGACACAGTTAATGGCTTGAAAAGCTTTGGCCTCCTGCCTGGGCATGCCCTTATGGAGGTTAAGTGCCTTCCTCCTGAGGGGAAGGAGGATCTCTTTTCTGATGGAGGCACCGGCCTATTTTTGTCCTCTCCATCCTGCCCTAGAGATTTAGGGAGCACACAATTGTCTTTTGGCAGCTGTAGGTCACAGTTTCTACCAGTAAGTGTGGGAAGTGACAAGCTGAGAGCGTGGAGGGGAAGTAACTAGTTGGATGGGAAGTACTTACTAGGGCCTGATCTTTCTCTCCTAATGTGGGTGGGAGAGAACACCAAGCCTGCTCAGATGAAAGGTTATGACTTTGGGAACAGGACTGATGGCCCAGCTGTTAAGAGCACTTACTGCTCTTCCAGAGGACTGGGAATTTCATTTCCAGCCCCCATGGGGGACAACTCACAATTGCCTGTAACTCCAGTTTCAGGGATCCAGTGCCCTCTTCTGGTCTCCATGGCACTCACACACATGTGGCACACACACACACACACACACACACACACACACACACACACCATTTTTTAAAAAGGTTGTGTTTGTGAGTGCTCTTGAGAGACTGTGCAAATAGAAATAAGCTGTCCCTCCCTCCCTCTTAACATAAAGTGAAGAACCTGTCTGACTCCATTTTGAAGGCAGGGGCCATTTTGCTGTATTGTTAAAAATAAATTTCTGTTTACTGTCAGAGCTGAGATGCTCTCTGTTTCCTAGAATGTGACCTTCCTCAACCCATGACCTTGACTTGTTTTTGAGAATATCCTTATCCTCCCTGGCCCTCCCTAATCACACGGTGACCACATTTTTCTATATTATTTTATTGTCCTGTTGGGAATATTATTTTAAGGTATGTGATTTTTGTTTATGCTGCATTTGTTTGTCTGTGAAACTGTGATTCTTTACCTGTCTGAAACACCTGATAAAGAGCTGAATGGCCAATAGCGAGGCAGGAGAAAGGATAGGTGGGTGTGGCAGGCAGAGAGTATAAACAGAAGGAGAAACCAGGAAAAGGAGGAGCAAGAGAACAGGGAGAGGACATCAGGGGACAGCCAGCCAGCCAGCCATAATGTAAAAAGCCAAGAGAGTAAAATATCACACAACATTTTGCCAAAAGGCACACCAAAATGAGTGTCAAAATGTTGTGTGATATTTTACTCTTTCGTTTTTTTTCAGTGGCCCACCTCCTAGCTCCCAAAAGAAATCACACACTGGGGCTTATTCTTAGTTATGAATGCCCGGCCTTAGCTTGGCTTGTTTCTTGCCAGCTTTTCTTAACTTAAATTATCCTAAATACTTTTTGCCTCTGGGCTTTTATCTTTCTCTATTTCTGTAATCCTTCCTTTACTTCTTTCTCCACGACTTGATGTGTAGCTGGGTGGCTGGTCTCTGATGTCCTCCTCTCCTTGGTCTCTTGCTCATTTCTCCTTCTGTTTATACTTTCTGCCTGTCAACCTCACCTAGCCTTGCTGCTGCATCACTATTGGCCATTCAGCTCTTTCTTAGACCATTAGGTGTTCTAGACAGGCAAAGAATTATAGCTTCGTAGAGTTAAACAAACGCAGCATAAACAAAAGCAACACACCTCAAAATAATACTTCCCAACATGGCCCCATTGTTGCCCTTCTATAAACTTGCTTTACAAGTACTCATGATTTTACTCCTTAAAAGGGGCCTAAAAATGGATTCAAGACTGCTCTCTTTAACTCAAATTAGGAGGCAGTGGCTGGTCAGCTCTTGAGTACACCCTAATAAAAGAAATCAAGCTTGCTTCAAATTTGACTCAAATTGTGGTAGCGATCCTATTCCCACCGCTGAGATCAACAAAAGCCAGGGAGGAAGCTGGGTTGGAAGAGTGAAGGGAGGAGTTCAGCACTGTGTTCCCCCAGTTTTGTCCTGAGTTATGTCTGAACTCAGAGCTGACTTTAGGTGTGCTTATTCACCAATAATTAAATCAGACAGTTATTTAATCTCCCCCAACAGTTTCTCAGGCTTCCAGTTGCAGTCACTTTGCTGTGACAAGCAGGTAGGGGACTTCTTCTTGGAAGGGAAGAGACACACAGTGCAAGCATCCCTTTTTTTTTTTGTGAGGAGAGAGTGACAGGGATGGCTTTAATGGGACATGAGGTCACCCAAACCTCCTGGACTGCCATGCTCTTCCTCTGCGATGGCCCTCGGACTCTTCGCTGGAGACCATCAATTTCTTGCAGGTATGAATTTTAAGGCAAAGCTAATTTCATTTCATGGCTCAGGCCGGCTGCGCTGGCTCTCCAGAAGGCTTCATGAGCAGCTTACCACCCTCTGAATGCCTCCCTTTGCTCATGCAGTCTGAGCTGCTTTCTCTTGCTCAGAAGAGAAACTTGGGCTAAACCTAGTGGGAGGGAATTCAGATCATTAAAGAGCATATAATTATTTTGGTTGTCTTAAGCAACATTTATCAAAATGTAGTTTCATGGAGTCAGCCTAGTTCATTTTTTTTTTTTTTGTCGTGCAATAAACGGTAAGCATGCTGTCATTCAGCTGCACTATAGTTTCTCCTTTGGGCTCTAATGTACTTTTTCTAGATTGGCACAAATAATAAACAGCTCAAGCACACTATCGTTCCCTCATTTAATTTCACTTCTGAATGTCCGTGCAATCTCCCGTTAGCACAAAGAAAGGGCTGTGCTTGTAAAAAATTGCACTCTAAGATGGCGTGTGTCTATTGGCCTGTGTTCCTTCAATGCTTTCTAAATATATGTGTATGAGTGTGTGGCTAACCTTGTTGTTTCTGTGACATCTGTGGAAAGATTAGTTTCTAAAAAACAGAAGATTTAAAAGCCTTTGTAAGGAGCAGTCCTGTCTGTTGTTTCCTCCTCCTCTTTTCTTTCTTTGGAGAATAGTGTTTCTCTGTGTAGCCCTGGCTGTCCTGTAACTCACTCTGAAGACCAGGCTGACCTCAAAGTCACAGAGATCCACCTGCCTCTGCTACCTGAGTGCTGGGATTAAAGGTGTGCAGCACCACACCTGGCCTTAGAAAGAGTTAAAAAGATAAGAGTATGTGTGCATATGTACGTACACACCTGAGAGCAGGTGCCTGTAGAGTCCAGAAGAGGGTGCTAGATCTCTTTAGCTGGAGTTACTGACAGTTATGTGTCCTTTTTTTTCTCTTTGGGGGCCACCACCCAGCTCCCAAATAAATACACAGAGACTTAGTTTTACTTATGAATGCCCAGCTTTAGCTTGGCTTGTTTCTAGCCAACTTTTCTAACTTAAGTTATCCTGTTTCTCTTTAACTACAATTTTCTTCTGTTTTTTTTAACCTTTCTTTATTCTATATATATTTATTTCCTTCTTACTCCATGGCTGGCTGTGTGGTTGTGTGGCTGGCTGGCTGTGTGGCTGTGTGGCTGGCTGGCTGGCTGGTTGTGTGGTTGTGTGGCTGTGTGGATGGCCTCTGGAGTCCTCCTCTCCTTCTCCTTCTCACTCCCCCCCTCTTCCCTAGATTTCTCCTCTTATTTATTCTCTCTGCATGTCAGCCCCACCTATTTCTCTCTCCTCCTAGCTATTGGCTGCTTAGTTCTTTATTAGACCAGTCAGGTGTTTTAGGTAGGCAAAGTAACACAGCTTCACAGAGTTAAACAAATGCAACGTAAAAGAATGCATCATTAAACAAATATTCCGCAGCATAAACAACTGTAACACATCTTCAACTAATATTCCAGAACAGCTATGAGACCCTCACCACAGGTGCTAGGAACTGAACTCTGTTCCTCTGTGACAGTAGCACACACCTCTTAACCTTTGAGTCATTTCTCCGGTCCCACAGACAGTTCTAAAATAGCAGTATCTTCATTTTTTGGCTTCTGTGGAAATGCATGGAAGGAAGAATTGGTGAGAAAAAGCTCCCCCTCCCATTAAATGGATGAATGACCCAAATGCTCTAACTCTACCTTGGGCAGCTTTTGTATATAATGTCTTGTTAAAGGTAACAGTTATTTTTTTCAAATATATACTTGACTTTTAAAAATATTTGTGTGTGCACGCATGCATGCATATTCATGTGTAAGCGTGTGGTGCATGCATGTTATAAAGTGCGTGTGGCGGGCAGAGGAGAGCTTTTGGTGTTGGTCCCTTTTGCTGTGAGTCACTGTGTGCACCAGGCTATGAGCTTCCGGGCGGGCATTCTCCCCATTCTGCCTTCCTTTCTCTGGTGGAAATGTTAGGATTACAGATATGTGCTACTGTGCCTCACTTTATGTGGGATCTGGGGATTTGAATTCAGGTCTGTTATCCGAGGAACCACTGGCTTTCAACCTTCCTAATGCTGTAACCCTTTAATGCAGTTCCTCATGTTGTGGTGACCCCCAATGATAAAATTATTTTGTTGCTACTTTATTATTATAATTTTGCCGCTTTTAGGAGTTGTAATGTAAATATCTGATATGCAGGACATCTGATATGTGACCCCTAAAGGGTTCTTGACCCATAGGTAGAGTGTCTGAGTATTGACCCTCCAAAGGCGTCATGACCTACCCATAGGTCAAGAACTGCTGCATAGTGCTCTCTTCCCAACCCTATTACATTTGATTTAAATTTTAATCTATAAAAGTATATTGTGTATATTTTTGTATGTGTATGTACATGTGTACATGTATGTGTATATGTAACCCACACAGCAAAGGGGAGAATCCATAGGTTGTCCTGTACTTGATTCTTTATAGTAGTTTTAGGTTCTTAGAATGTGGAGCCATAGAGAGAACTTCTATCCTGATGCCACTCTCTCAACTCCTGCTCTTAGCATTCACAAATCAAAGAGGCACATTTGTTACAATCAATGAGTCAATACTGAAATAACATATAGGTATAGACTGATAATCTCAGACTCAGGAGCCTGAGGCTGGAGGATCATAAGTTGAAAGATAGCCTAGCAATATAATGAGTTCAAGGCCAGACTAGGTAACTTGAGACCAAGTCTCAAAGTAAAAAAACACAAAAGAGGGTTGGGGATACAGTGCTGTGTTAGAGAACTTGCTTATCATATTTGAGGGTCAAGGTTCAAGCCATAGTACTACAAAACAAATTGAAGACTAATACTATAGCCCTAGGTTCACAGCTTATGGCCAGGCTAGGTCTCAGTGTGGTGCATTGTGACAGGGTGCAGTGTATGAATCCCATATTTCAGAATCATAAAAAGTTCCATAGCTTTAAACATTTTCTGTATTCTTCCTGTTCGTTTGTTTCTTCCTCCTTAGATCCCTGACAACCCTGAACATCTTCCTGAACGTCTTCCTGGTTTGCTTTGCCCTTTCAGGAATGTTCCATTTTTGTAATCATAGAGTACAGAGCCCTCGCACATTGGCTTCTCTTTTTTTTAGGAACGTGTTTCAGGCTCATCCATTTCTTTTTGTAGCTTGGTGATTCATTTTTCAATGTGAAACAACATTCCATTATACAAGTGTACAACAGCGGTCTCATTTCCTTTCTATTGCTGCGATGAAACACTCCGATGAAAAGCAACCCTGGGGGGAGGGGCTTATTTGGCTTATGCTTCCAGAGCACAGCCCATCTGTGAAGGCAGGGCAGGAGCTCAAGGCTGGAGCTTGAAGAAGAAACCATGGATGCATGCTGTTTGGTGGTTTGCTTATCTACCTTTCTTTTACAACCCAGGACCACCTGCCTAGGGAAGGTACCGCCCACAGTGGGCTGGGTCCTCCTATATCAATTCACAATCAAGAAAATCCCCACAGGCTCGCTGATAATCCAATCTGATGTACCGATCTAGACAACTCCTCAGTTGAGGCTGTCCTGTCTGATGACTGTAGGTTGAGCCATGTTGACAGTCATAGTTAGCTAGATCATACAGTTTGTCCACCCATTGGCCAATATCATTTGTGGATTTTCTTTTTCCAGCTTCATGTTTGCACATATATGTGTGTGAGGTGGTTATGTGTTCATGTGTGTATTTACCCCTCCCCTCCTTTTTTGAGACTCTCATTGGCTGGAGACTCAAAGGCTAGACTGGATGACCAGCAAGAACTAGGTATTTCCTGTCTCCACCTCCCCAAGGCTGGCATCATGTAGATTCTGGAGACTAAACCCAGTTGCATGGCAAGTGCTTTACCAACCAAGTAAGCCACACCCTTTTCATTTTCTATATTCTCAACAGAGCACAGAGTTGTAGTTTTACAGGATGGGGCCCCTGGCCTGGGTGTGGTAACAGTACACTGCACATCTGTTGCCTGGTGGCAATGGTGGGGACACATTCCCTTATCAGACTACATGACATGGGGTCAATGCTTAATTCTGATAGCTGTGAGTTTTGCGTCAATGCTGAACAGCGCAGTAAAACGCAAGATAAGGGGCTGAGCAATTCATTAACCATTTCCTCTTTTCATTTGCTATGTGGTGATAAACTTAGTCCCGCTCCAGCCCCTTAAAGCATGTGCTTCTGAAGACATTCTGCTCAGTTGCAATCATGAGAAATCATATAGCTGTGTGCGCATGGCACCCACAGAGACTACACAGGAGCACCTCTGTCCATCTATTTTCTAGATAGAATCTAATAGGAAAATAGAAATCTAGAAAGATACTCCAAAAGCTCTGATATGGAGGGTTTGGCTGTGAAGGCCTCGGGGCAGCTGGGGAACTGGCCTGATGAAGATGAAATGGCTTTGAGGCCAGGAGTCTGATCCTAGCAACACAACACAGTCTAAGGAGAAAAGGCAAACCTCAGATCCAGATTCAGGCACTGGGAATTTAATGCGACTCTCGTTATCATGCTAAGGGTTTGGATTAGAAAAGCTGATAACACGCAAGGGCAGAGGCATAATGAAAGCAGAGAAGTGCAGACCCCCAGAGCTTTGGGGAAACTGTAGGAACAGCAGTAAGGGAAGCTGATATGGGACTCCCCTCTGTGTGCTGTGAATACCATTGGTTCATAAAGAAGCGGTTTTGGGCCTGTGATAGGGCAAAGTAGAGCTAGGCCTGGGGAGGAGGGGGGATGATGGATGACAACTAAACTGAATGCTGGGAGAAAGAAGGAGGAGCCAGGAGGAGCCATGTAGCCACCAGAGGAGAAAGATGCAAACCACCAGCCATGAGCCTTGTGGTAAAATATAAAATAATGGAAATGGGTTAATTTTAGATGTAAGGGTGAGCTAGCAATACATTTAAGCCACGGTCTCCACAAGAAGAAAATCATCCTTAATGTGCCTTGCCTAACAACAGAGGGTCAAAATAAATGAGGCAAGAGAGCACACTGCAAACAGAAGTCAACGAATCTGCTACTGTTGTTGGAGACCCCAAAATACATCAAGCAAAAGCCAGCAGAGCTGAAAGGAGAGCCAGGCGAAGCCAGTGATCCTTGGTGAAGCAAATTGAGAATCCACAGATTCAAAGTCACCAGCATTGGGAAACTTAGCGTGCATATACTTCTAAGTAATCTATGAATCAAAGAGGAAATCCGAAGGTTAGTTGGTGAATATTTTGAAATGAATGAAGACGGGAAGATAAAGATATATCAGATCCTAGTTAAAGCAGTGTTCAGTGAGTGTTTGTGACAGTGACCACACATATAAAGAAATGAAAGTGGGCTAGACAGATGGTTCAGTGGATACGGCACTCACTGTCAAGCCTGATGGCCTGAGTTCAAGTCCCAGGACCAACATGGTGGAAGGAGAGAACAGATTCCTATAAGTTGTTCTGTGTATGTGCCCTTATGCGTGTGTGCATGTGTGCATGTGTGTGCACTCTGGTATGCATACATGAGTGTGTGTGTGCACACACACAAAATTTTAAAACTTTAAAAAATATTCAACAAAAGTGAACAAATTGAATCTAACAGTTATCAGCAGAAGAATGTCACCAAGTCACTACTTATCCTAGAAACTCAAGGGTGTCTGTTTGAAAAATGAATCAATGTAATCTACCACACGGACACACCAGAGAAGCAAGAGCCTTGGAAAGTTCTGGCCTGGCTGAGCTCTCCTACTTGGTTGTGGTCAGCTGTGGTCTGGGTAGGCCGCCCTGCTCAGTTGAGGGGTTCTCCTATGAGCTTGTGGGATCTGCTGCTGTTGAAGGGTCCAGTTCAGCTAGGATAACTGGAATACTTGTCTTTCCATGTTGGGTTTCTCCTTTGTTGGCAAACTATTTATTTATTCTTATTTATTTATGTGCTGGCAGAAATTAAAAAAGCTAGTATGGAATTGTGTGCCTTTGAGATTCTGTCTGGAACCTGGCCCACTATCACTTCCATTAGCCTCTTTAAGATAATTTTTTTTAATTTTTGGATAATTTTATATATTCATATGCTTTGATCAAATCTACTCCCATTCTTTCCCTTCTCTTCCTCTCTTGTATCCCCCGCTTTCCCTCCAAACTTCATGTGCTTGCTCTCTCCCTCTCTCCCCCTCTCCCCCCCTCCATCCCTCTCTCTCTCTCTCTTCTCTCTCTCTCTCTTCTCTCTCTCTCAAAACCTACCAAGTACACAAGTACACATAGTCCTGCCTGTATGTGCATAGGTGTGGAATCTTCAACTAGATAATGAGAAATCACTCAGGTACTTACCTGGAAGCTTCACCACTAGTGACTAGCTTTTATAGTGCTAGAAGGTTCTGTTCATGTTACAGGGGGAGAAAAATATTCAACAATTTAACCCAGTTGTGAGCCATGTGAGCTACAATGACAACCGGGCACAAACAAGCCCCTTATGTCTTACTGTCAATCAAAGGCTAACCAAGGGGCTGGGAGGATGGGTTAGTGGGTAAGAGTCTTGCTGGAGAAGCGTGCAAACCTGAGTTTGAATCTTCAGTATTCATGTAAAACACTGGGCATGGCCATGGCACTGCACCTGTAACCCCAGTGTTTTAGATTAGGGAAGGGGGAGGAGAGAGACAAGAACATTGCTTGGTAGTCACCAACCTAGCCGAAAAGAACAAGCTCCACGTCCACAGAGAGACCTTGTCTCAAGGGAATAAAGTGTAGAGTGAAACAGGGTGGCTTCCACAGGTGCATGCATGGGTGTGAGCACCTGTATATGTCTATACACATGTTTATTACACACCCACACAGGCACATGCGCACATACATGCACATCAGCTAGAGTCAGAGGGCATGGTAACAGGCCTCTGATTAGAAGGCCTATAACACTCCAGGGCAAATGCGCATACACCAAGAAAGAGAGAGATGGAGAATTTGGCCCATTCGTTTTTTCAGTCAGTATACACGAAATTTTCAAGAAATGAGGTTGGATATGAACTCCACATGGTTCTACAATGCAGCTTGTTTCTAGATCCAGACCTGGGGACTCTGCCTCTCCCTCTCTATCCTGATAATTGCTGTGTCTTCCTTTTCATGTCACCTCTGTCTGGACTCTGATAGCAACCCCTGCATTCCCGAGTGAGACCCTAACAGGCTGGTCCCATCGCCGATGGCCTACAAGAGTCCGGGTGGACTATCAAGTGCCACTCACACTGCTGAGTCCTCAGAATTCCAGTGAGTTCTCAACCTACCTGCAGGTTTCTCTTTTCCTGAGCTTGTGGGGCAGCTGGGGGCAGTGTTGAGGAGCCACCCTGACTCAATGGCAGGTGAGGCCGATGGGTCAGGTGGATGGTTTGTGTATCCAGTGTCTGATTCTCTCCAACTCCATGGCCTCTTGCCTTATGACTGCAGTTTCTCTTGCTTGGGAGAGGGCACCTGTCTCTTTGTCATTTAAACCCATTTTGCACATGATTTTACTTGGTCTGTAGGCCACTCAGATCTGCTGTGAGCCCTGGAATACTCCAGCTGTCCCCTCCGCTTCCTTCTGACTGCGGCAGAACGTGGCCAGGCTGCCTGCCAGAGAATGAGACCTGTGGAGGCACAGAGACCTCTGGAGAACAGCTGAGAGCCATATGACCCTGGGCCTGGAGGGAGAGTGGAGCTAAAATCAGCAGAGCCGATGAGCCAGCCCACAGCTGGGCTGTAGATACACCAGAGAGCTAAGCTGAGATCGAAAGAGTCTTCCAGGTTGACCTGCAGGCTCGTGGGTAGAATAAGTGCTTGTTACTTTAAGCAGCTGGCTTCCCCTTGAACTGCCAGTCTGGAGGTTTACCGAGTCAGACGGGGAGGTCAGTGACTTGACATCTTGAGCCTAGGGACAGTTTCAAGAACTAGAAATGGTTGAGAAGGAAATTTTTCTAAATTCCTCCAGCTCATTTGTAGCATGGCAAACATCCTGCTACTTAGTGGTTTTGCTACCGATAAAGATTTTGCTGGATACAGTTGCTTATGCCTGTAATCTCAGTATTGGGGAGACTGAGACAGGAGGATTGCCATGAGTTTAAGGTCAGACTGAGTTACCTATATAGAGTATTCTAGACCGACATTGGCTGCAGAGTGAGATCATCTTCCTAGGGCAATGAGGGGAGTTGGGAGAAAGTGGAAGCATTCTGGGGCACACAGCAAGCCTTGAAGATGAACTTGGGGGTACGGTAGCTGAAGGAGAATGCCTACCCTTCCTGGGACATGTCTGAAGAATGTGTTTAAAGCACAGTTAACCAGCCAGACAAGGAACACGTAACTGTGCATCTTCACAAACAGGCACATGTGTGACCAGCATCCAGCTGAAGAAACGGAACATGAGTGGCAGCCAGAACATGCTGTGGGATAATCAGCAATGTCTGCCACAGCCACCAGTGGCAAGAAATTTGTATTTTCAATTTGTCTAGATGGCTTATTAAGTGCCACATCAGTCATGAGCGTGATCTGGGGACAGAGTTTGACAGGAACTTTAACAAAGCATCCAGTGCATTGCTGGCCACACCTGCTGCCTGCTGATTGGCTGAATATCTTGCATCTGTAATGTGTCCAGAAAGGATAAGGTGATGCGAAACCCCTTGCAGGTGGGCAGAAATGTGGCGATCTGCAGTTGTACCTGGTGTGCAAGGGTGCTGTTCTTTTGCCTCTAAATATTGGTGGTGGTTTCATTTTGTTTTAAATTTTTTTCTTTGAGGTATTTTGATTATATATACCCCTTCCCCTAACTCCTCCTGGACACCCTCCCCAAAACCTCCCTCCAAACTTTATGTAATCTTTCTTTTCTTTTTTTAAAGTCCAATCAGTGCTACCCATATATTCACGGATGCTCCATCCACTATCATGGGCCATGCTACTGAAGAAAACTGACTCCTCGCTGCCCCCATCCCAGTAGCATCAACTGCCAGCTGTTCAGTGAAAGGTGGGGGCCTTGTGAACCCCTCTTCTGTCCATGCCAGAATGTTGTCTGACTTAATTTCTTGCAGGTCTTGTGTGGACAACCACAGCTGCTGGGAGTTGAAGAGTAGTGTCGCCATCATATCTAGAAGGCCCTACTCTGCAGCACCCCTGACATCTGGATTCTACGATCTTTCTTCCTCCTCTTCCCTGAGCCCTGGTGGGGAGGCTGTGTGACATGGATGTCTCATTGAGGGCTAAGCCCTCCAGAGACGTTCACCCTTTGCACTCTGACCAGCTGTGAGCCTTCGTCCTGCAAGTGAAACGTTCAAAGCAAAGCACAGCATTAGTCAGAGCTGACGTGATGAGTCCACTCGTCCCGCAGAGTCCTCACGAGCGCAGACGAGGAGGCAGAGAGGTAGCCGGGAGCTGGTCAACTGTTCCACACGTGTGTGGTCGGGCAGGGAGGTAGAGTGGTTCATCTTGACTAGATGTGGAGGTAATTTCCCGGAAGGGTTAGCTGAAGAAGAAGGAGACTCCCCCAGAGTGGGCAGCTCTTCTGGCAGCTGCAGAGATGTGCAGTGGTCTGAGGGAGAGCAGGCTGTTTTTTCCTTCACTCTCCATGGGTGAGGGCACCCTGTTGCTACAGCTGTTCTCACCATCCTTCACTGGCATCGGAATTGAGCTGCTTTGATCATTCATCATGGAATGAAGACTGGTAGCTCCTAGGAATCTTCTAGATCTTCAGCTCCAGTTTGGGCCTGCTGATGTGCACAGCTTCATGGAGTGAGCAGTTACTGGGTTCTCAGCTTCTCTGCCATACCTGGTCATTGCTGTATGACACAGTCAAACACTTAAGTCCCCTTTGTGATACATCCTCATTCTCTTAGCCCTATTCCTCCCGAGAACCCCACTAGCTCAGGAGGGCATCTCTTCTGGTTTGCCTTGCTAAGGCACGGATTAAAGAAGAGCTCGGTGGGCATCATTTCCTAGAGGAGCCCGTGAGCACTTTTCTTTTTTTGGGGGGTTACTTTTATTGTACTGATGATTTAACCTTTCTCCGCATCCTCGTTTCTTCTAGATTGTCGAAAGGCTTCCTTGGGACAGGACTAGCTAGATCTAGTGTAATGACTTCTAGTAATGAGTGCAAACATTAGCTGAGACCACCCCAGGCAGAGATCCTTAATAGGCAGATGAACTTAGCTTGAACCCCACTTTCTAGTTTCAGACGATCAGCTTCGGGGTTCAGTGCTCCATTTGTGAACAGTGGCTCTCCCCTGCTGGCTACCCTTACATGCCCATAATCCCACCCGTCCTATCCTGTGCCGGCTGCTCTAGATGTGCCGTCCCACACATCGTCATTAATTTCACTTGCCAACTTGACCGTTAATAGATGTCCGGAATGCTGGGGAGGCACAGCTCTGGGTTCCTCTATGAGAATACTGACCGAGAAGATTAACGGGGAGGGAGTAGCAGATCCACCCAGAATGTGAGCCACAGCAGCTCATGGGTGGGACTCCCAGACTTAAGAGAGAGAAAGCCTTCTGACCTCTGGCATTCCTGATGCCATCTGAAATTTGCCCAGATGGGAACAGGCAGCCCAATTCTCCCTCTGTCCCAATGGGAGTCCCCCTGTCACTGTGTGTTCCCCCTACTGTGGACTGTACCCTCAAGCTGGAAGCCAAAACACACAGCATCCTCTTCTCAGCTTCTGCTTCTTGGGTGACAAAGCAACAAAGAAAATAACTAACAAACTCTACGTGTACCCGCACAGATCACGCTATACATTTCACCTGGGAACTTGGATTTTAATATTGTGTGTGTTTGTATCTGTGCAAGTATACACACTCGTGTGTGGGTGCAGGCATGCACGCCACAGCATTCAGATGGAGGCCAGAGGTCACCTCACTCTCCTTCCATCTTGTTTGAGATGTCTTTTTGTTGTTCACGTCTATGTCCACCAGGGTAGCTGGCTCATGAGTTTCCAGGGATTTTTTTTCCAGCTCTGCCTCCCGAATCACTGAGAATGCTTGGATTACAGATGTGTGCTGGCTTGTTTTATGTCAACTTGACACAGGCGAGAGTCATCTGGAAGGAGGGACCCTCAACTGAGAGAATACTTCCATAAGATCCGGCTGTGGGTCATTTTCTTAATTAGTGATTGACGTGGGAGGACCTACCCACCCCGTTGTGGTCGATCCCTGAGTTGGTGGTCCTAGGTTGTATAAGAAAACAGGCTGATCAAGCCATGAGGAGCAAGCCAGTACGCAGTACTCCTCCATGGTCTCTGCATCAGCTCCTGCCTCCAGGTTCTTGGTCTGATGAGTTTCTGTCCTGACTTTCTTTGAAGATGAACTGTGATGTGGCAGTGTGAACTAAATAAACCCTTTCCTCCAAGACTTGCTTTTGGTCATGGTGTTTATCCCAGCAACGGGAACCCTGACTGGGACAGGACGCACAAGACTCCACTTGGGTAGCAGGATCTGACTTCACGTCCTCCTGTGTGAAACACGTGCTTTACCTATTGAGCCATCATCCTGGTCCCTGCCCCAGAGCTTCTGTGTATAGATATGCTAATATGTTTTGATTTTATTAATAGAAACAACTAAAAGTTGAATATTAAACATCCCTGTTCTTAGAGAGAGTGTTACTGTGCACATTTAGCAGCTGCTGTGAGCATTATTTGGGAAGACCATCTGCATGTTTGGGTCACTGAGGCATTGTACAAAAGAGTCTAGAGAAAGGAGTGAGTGAGAAGAAGACAGCCTGTGGAGCTATGAGCCCCGTGGAGATGTTGCTTCATCTGATTCAGAGGTTCTCACCTTCCCAATGCTGCGACCCTTTAATACAGTTCATCCAGTTGTGGTAACTTCTAACCATAAAAGCATTGCATTACTACTTCACAATTGTAGTTTTGCTACTGTTATGGGTTGTTATGCAGGTTATCTGATAACCAACACCTGTGAAAAGGGTCATTTGACAACCCCCCTAAAGGGATCACGACCCACACATTGAGAACTACCGGTCTTATTGAATTGTCCTATTGGGGCACTTCTAGCTGTGACGCATGGTGGCTATGCTGTTTGGTTATTTTACTCACTTCTAGAACCTTCTGTTCTCTAGTCGTTATATCTAAATAACGGTAAGACCAGTTCTTTCTCTTAGTTCATGCTTCCTCAGCCAGAACCCCTGGACCACACCTTCCCCCCCACCCCGGATTTGGATGTTTTCAGATGGGAGCCAAGGTCACTGACTGTGTATTATGTAACAACTCCAGCATGGTCTGGGAAGTGCCCTGTAATTAAACACGTCCATACTTTCCTAGTGAAATGTCTGAATACTTTCTCTCAATGGGATGAAACAAGACTGCTAACAGCCAGGTCTTACATCAAGTGAGTTCAGGTCAAGTCAGGTTCACTGATTTTGAGTCTTGTAAGTATTTCAGTTTTTGGAACTTTATGGGTTTCAGAAAAGACTCTTGTATGTGTGTGTGTGTGTGCTTGCATGTGTGTGTGTGTGTGTGAGTGCATGTGCGCGTGTTCATGTTTAGTGTGTGTTTAGCTGTGGGAGTTAACCTTGAGCATACTGCTCCATTGCTCTCCACCTTATTTTCCTTATTTGTTTTTTTGCAACAATCTTTCACTGCACCAGGAGCTCACCAGTGCCACTAGATGGCTGGCCAGTGAGCCCCTAGAATCCATTGCTCTTCATACCCCATTGCTGGGATTACAGATGCATGCCACTGTGCATGGCTTTTATATGGGTTCCAGGGATTTGAACTTGGGTCTTTGTGTTTGTGCATCAAACACTTAATCCACTGAGCCACCTCTCTCTATTGTGATTTTGGTGGTGTTTGGAATCACAGACAGGGCCCCACGCATGTGAAGCCTGTGCTCTGCTACTGAGCTACACTCCCAGCCTCCTGTATTTTCTCATGAAGGGCCATTGGGTTGTCTCAGCTCCCCAGCACAAATCATCGTCTTGGTGTATACCCTTCTGCGTATCTAAGCTGGCTTTAAATTACAAACTCTTGCCAGAGTCTGATAGGGTAGATTAGGTTTTGGGTTAATGGAGTCCTAAATTTTGCTGCACGTTATCTGAGAAACTTTATTATTATTAATTGGTTTTTTGAGACAGGGTTTCACTGTGTAGTTTTAGCTGTCCTGGAACCACTTTGTAGACCAGGCTGGCCTTGATCTCACAGAGATCTACCTGCCTCTGCCTTCTGAGTGCTGGGATTAAAGGTGTGTGGCACCACTGCCTGCTGAAACTTTTTATTTTAATTATTTTTAGACAGGCTCTTATAAGCATAGCCTTGTTCTTGCAATGTAACTGAGGCTGTCTTTGAACCAGTCTGTATCCTCCTGCCTCAGGCACTGTCTTAGTCAGTGTTCTGTTGCTATGGAAGAGACACCATGACCACAGCAACTCTTACAAAAGAAAACATTTAGCTGGAACTTGCTTACAGTTTCAGAGGTTTAGTCCATAATCAACACAGCAAGAAGCATGGCAGAAAGCAGGCAGATGTGGTGCTGGAGAAGTAGCTGAGAGTTCCACATCTGGATCTGCAGGCAGCTGGAAAGGAGAGGGCCATTGCGCCTGACTTGAGCTTTTGAAACCCCAAAGCCTACCCCAGTGACACACTTCCTCCAACAAAGCTACACCTAATCCTTCTCAAGTAGTGCCACTCCCTGATGACTAAGCATTCAAATATATGAGCCTGTGGGGGCCAGTCTTCTTCAACACCACAGCCACCAAGTGTTGGGATTACAGACATATGCTATAATGCCAAGACCATCAGAAGATCTTGGTGCGGGAGAATTGTCTGTATTTTGTCAATCATGATTTAAATAAATGCTGATTGGCCATTAGCCAGGATGTATAGGCAGGTCAACCAGACAAGAAGTAGAGGCAGAGCAAGGAGAATAGGAGAATTCTGAGAAGCAGGAAGCTCTCTCGAGATTCCTGCCCAGACCATCAAAGAAGCAGGATGTGACCTGCCCCGCTGAGAAAGGTACTGAGCCATGTGGCTAACATAGATAAGAATAATGGGCTATATAAGTTATAAGAGCTAATATGAAGCCTGAGCTAATGGGCCAATGAGTTTATAATCTTCTGGAAATCTTTGTGTGATTTTCTCTGGGACTAAACTGCTGTGGGACTGGGTGGGACAGAACCCCCAACTAACAAGTAGGCCGTCATGTTACAAGATCTTTAAAAAATTTTTGGTATCCAGCTCCACCAAGAACAATAAGATCAAAATACTTGGTGTCTGGGGACTCTACACAGTGAAACAGATTTTGAGAACTGGCTTGTCAGGGGGAAGGTGAAGTGACACATAGTGGAGCTGGGGTGGGACAGGGGACTTATATTTGGAGTTGAATAAGGATTTGGGTAATTATTGGGTAGTAATTATTAGGGAAGGGAATCCAAGCCCTGGGGTGGCACAGTAGATTCTTCTCGAACACCTTGCCCAGAAGAGTCTTTAATAGAAAGGTGGTCGAAAGTAAGCAGCGGGGGACCACACTGTCTCCCTGCTTTGCTGGCCTCTGTCTGCTGCCTCAGCTAGCCCAACTCCTCACTGGAAGGCTTGCCCCTCACCGTTTCAAGCTACAACACCTGAAAACATCCAGAGAGCAGCGAGTGAGGAAAACACACTTGGTGTTCTAGCTGCTGAGCTGGAATACTTTGTTATACAGCATTACTGCGACAATAGTTGAATAAACTAGGACCAAGGTAAGGGCATCCTCAGAGGCCACTTCTGTCCTAGCAAGGAGATATTTTTGCATTTCATCCTGGACTTTGGACTGATCCTAGAGCTGCAGGGGGCATCAGAAAGCCCCCTGATGAGGGAGTCATCAATGAGTGAGTTAACCCAAGAAAAAGACAGGAGGACTCATGCTGACCATTTTGGGCTCATAATTTGATTTATTTTAAAATGTGTGTGTGTGTGTGTGTGTGTGTGTGTGTGGTGTATGTATGCATATGCATGTGTGAGGGTACACATGTATGTGTTAGTGTACATATAGGGAGGCCAGAGTGAACCTTGGATGTCATGGATGTCATCCCTCAAAAGTGATCTAGTCTTTTTTTTTTCAATGCAGGGTCTCTCTTCAGGCCTGATGCTCTCTCACCAGGCTTGTTTGGTTGGCCAGAAAGCTTCATAAATGTACCTATTTCTACCTCTCTACCACACCCAGCTGATGTGGGATTCCCCTCTGTATGCTGTGAATACCATTGGTTAATAAAGAAACTGTCTTGGGCCTGTGATAGTGTAGAGTAGAGCTAGATGGGGAAAACTAAACTGAATGCTATTAAAAAGGAGGTGGAGTCAGAGAGAAGCCATGTAATCCTGCCAGAGACAGATGCTGGAACTTACCTGGTAAGCCACATCCTCGTAGTGATATACAGATTACTAGAAATGGGTTAAATTAAGATGTAAGAATTATCCAAAAAGAAGTTAGAGCTAATAGGTCAAGCAGTGATTTAATTAATACAGTTTCTGTGAGGTTATTTCAGGGCTGAGCAGCCAAGAACTAACAAGCAGCCTCATACAACACCCAGCTTTTTAAAATATGGGTTCTGGGGATCCAACACAGGTCCTCATGCTTATGGGGAAAGCATTTTTCCAAAGCTGCCTGCCTAGTCCTATTCTTTTGCTTGCTTTTTTGCACAGGAATCTCATGTAGCCCAGGCTGGCCTTGAGTTAACTATGTGGCCCAAGTTGATCCACTTCTGAGGCTGGGATTATAGGCAAGCACCACCATTCCTAGTTCTTACAGTGCTGTAGATCAAGCCCTGGGCTTTGTGCATGCTGAACCAGCCTTCTACCAACTGAACTACATCCCTGACCTCAGGTTTGTCTTGAATGGAAATGAACTGGACAAGCACATTAGTAGTCCATGTTAAAATAAGGTCCCACGTCATAGCAGGAAGGCAACCTGCACCCCCCCATCTCAAAAAAATCAAAATGAGACAATTTTCAGAAAACCCACGATCCCTGCCTGGTGCGGGAGAATTGTCAGTATTCTGGCAATCATGTTTTAAATAAACGCTGATTGGCCAGGCAGGGAGTATAGGTGGGAAAACCAGACAGAAAGTAGAGGTGAAAACAGGAGAATTCTGGGAAGCAGGAAGCTCCCTTGAGACTCCTGTCTGGACCACCGAAGAAGCAGGATGTGACCTGCCCTGCTGAGAAAGGTACTGAGCCATATGGCTAACTTAAATAAGGATAATGGGTTAATATAAGCTACAAGAGCTAATACGAAGCCTGAACTAATGGGCCAATCAGTTTTATAACCTATGTAGACCTTCTGTGTGATTTTTTGGGACCTAATGACTATGGGACCTGGTGGGAGGACAGAAACCAACCAGGCCTTCATGCTACACCTGCCCACGGTGAGAGGCCCTGCCTCACTGCCATTGATTGCTTTAGAGTCAAGGAATAACCTAAAGTGTACAAGTGCTACAGAAAAACAACTCTGACCTTGGCCCCCTGGTAGAAGAACAATGAAAAAAAATTTAAATCAAACAGAGCCTCTTAGGCACTCCAGGCTTCCCCTTTTACAATTCTTACAGGAAGTTGCCTTCTGTCCACACAGGAAAAGGAACGCTCTACCGTGTAATCCAGCACTACAATAAACAATGTAGATTTTTTTCCTCATTAAATTTGTTAAACCGTGCAATGAAGGATGCTCACAACTACACAAGATAAGGTGTCAGTGAGGGAAAGAGCTAATTTTTCTTTCATTTCTTTTTATTTTACCTGTTTGGGTATTTTGCCTACTTACATGTATGTGTGCTGCATGCATGCAGTGCCCTCGGAGGTCAGAAGAGGGCGTCAGATCCCCTGGGACTGGCTACCGACTGTAGGTAGTGTTGGTGCTAAGGACCAAACCCAGGTCCCCTGCAAGAGCAACCAGTGCTGCTACCAGCCGAGCCGTCTCTCCAGACCCCCAAAAGAAAGGATGGGAAAATGCTGGCTCGAGAATAGTCAGCAGCTTCTAACAAAAGGACTTCAGTGAGCCTTGCCTGTGGTCATCTTGAAACTAAGAGTAAAACATTTCTCAAGTTTGATTGAAACTGAACGTTGGTTAGTGATTTCTTTCTCCTTTCCCAGGATTCTTTCTGGGGACACTATTTAGGAAGTGCTTCTCTAGGTGTGGCCGTCTATCGCCGGCCATCCTGGATGTGGTAACTTGGAAAGAGAGCCTGCCCTCCACTTATCTGTCCTGAGTCTGCAGATAGCTCTCTCTCCTTTTCAAAACTTTATTTATGTACACATCTGTGTCTATGAGGGTGTATATGTGCACGTGTGTGCGGCTGCCCACAGAGATGAGAAGGGAGTGTCAGATCCCTTGGAGATGCCCTGGTGCAAGAGCAGCAAGTGACCTTTACTGCTGTCAGCCTCTGCACAGTGTCTCTAGCCTCTGCAGCCATCCTGAGGGCTGTGTCCATGTCCCAGCTCTCTCTTTCGGATGCGTGGCATGGATGGGTGTGGAGTGCTCCTCACTGTCTGCTGCCTTACCTGTACAATGTAGGCTCCCTTGTGAAGGTGTCTGTTCTGACGGAGCGCACATCTGCTGGCACCTCATATCTGTCCCTGTGCATCTCCTGGAGTTTGATTGGCAAGAGTGACTTAAGGAACCTTGTAAGCACGGTGGGAGGGACTCTTTCCCTCGGGCTTCATGTTTCCAGTGTCTGATTGGTTCCCCTGACTGGTTTCCAGTGTCTAATTGGTGATGAGTGGGTCTTCTAGGCTGAAGCTAGATACACAGGGCTCATCCCCTCCCTATTTGAGAGGTAGCTCAGGATCCTGACTGGTTCTAGATATAGCATATCTGAGACTGGGTGCTTCTGACTTATGGTCCCCACACTAGCTTTCCTTTCTCCGTTAGTGGTCTCTCTCTCTCTCTCTCTCTCTCTCTCTCTCTCTCTCTCTCTCTTTTATTTTCTCTTCTAGGGACAAGAAGGGGCTGGGGCTGCATCTCATCTGGCAGAGTGCTTCGTGACATTAATGAAGTCCTCTGTACCACATGAACCAGACATGGTGGTACTCGCCTAAAAACTAGCATTCGTGTGTGGAGACAGGAGGATCAGGATTTCAAGGTCACCTTTAGCTACATAACAAGTATGAAGCCAGACACAGCTATACCTTTTCTCAAAAACAAATCAACAGAACAAACCACTAGGCCTGAGAGTTAGTTCCGCGGTTAGGAATACGTACTGGTATTACAGAGGGCCAGCACCCATGCCACGCATCTCTTAACCCCCTGTTACCCTAGCAGGGGGTCCAGCAGCCTCATCTGGCCTCTGCAAGCGCCTGAATGCACACGCACATATGTCCACACAGACATACCCATACACATAGATAAGAGAAATCGTTACAAAATTAAAAATCAACAAGCAAACCAACCAAACCAGGGCAGGCAAAGATGGCTCAGAGGGAAAAAGCCCTTGATGTCAAGACTGACGACCTGAGTTTGACCTCATGACCTCACAGGTGGAAGGAGAGCACAAATGACCATGAGTTGCTCTCTGACCTCCATGTGTGCACTGTGGCACACATATGCCACCCCTCAGTAATTAGTCACCTAATCAAGTAACGAAAACAAACCCCAAAGCAGCAGCAACAACAACATGTCAAAACCAAACTCAAAGTAAATTAAACACCAGAAAGCTGGGACAGAGGGTTTATTGGTGTGGGGAATAGAGCAAGAGAGAGAAATCCATCAAAGCTGGTTGTTTCCCAAGGTCAAGGAGCACCTGCTTTGTTTGGTCTCTGCATCGTCCATGCTCGGGTAGAGTCAGATTTGATGACTACACTTACTTAGCACTTTTTCATGCATGTCAACACCAAGAAATGAGAATACCAGTAGTTCTGTGAGAAACTGATTAGGGGGAGAAATCACCCGAGAGAGAGAGAGAACAGACTAACTGGAAGCACGTTGTAGTTTGTGTGAACAGGACTTCCAGACACAGTTTGTATTTTTAAAATCTTATTTATTTGTTTATTTTTTTGTGCTTAAAACTGGCAGTAGAGTTTAAGAGATTACTCAGTGGTAAAGTATTTGCTTTGCAGACAGGAGGACCTGAGCTCGGTCCCCAGAACTCGTTTAAAGTAGCTGAGTGTTGTGGCGTGTGCTTGTAATCCCAGCACTAGGGAGGCAAGGGTAGGCAGAGACCTGGAGCTAGCTGGCCAGCCCGCCCAGTTCACTTAGCTAGCTCCAGGCAAGTGAGAGACTCCGACTCAAAGCAACAAGGGTGGATGGAGGACTCCTGAGGAGTGACGCCCGAGGTTGGTCCCTGGCCTCCACAGACAGACACATGTCTTAGTTTTATTTCTGCTACTGCGATAAAACATTCTTGGCTAAAAGCAACTTACGGGAGAGAGGGTTTTTCTTAGCTCACAATTCAAGGTGACAGTTGGTGGCATCATAGCCACAGCCAAGAGCTGAGAGAATGGATGCATGCTTGCCTGTGGCCTGCTTGACTTCTCCACTCTTCTACAGTCCAGGACCCCTTATGCCCATGGAGGGCTGAGGCTTCCCATATCTATTAACTCAGTTAAGACAATCCCCACCCCGATCTGCCCTCAGGCTAATCAGTGTAGACATCCCTCTTTGAGACTATCTTTCCAGGCAATTCTATGTTGGGCCAAGTTAACAATTAAAGCTAACAAAGAGAAATGTGGATATGCACTACACACACACACACACACACACACACACACACACACACACACACACAGACTGAAGGTGTACAATTTTTCATTTTGACAGTGGGTTTTAAGGAGAGCCCCATTCAGTCCCCAAGAATCCAGATTATCAGGAAGGGACTTCCCTGGTGACTTGGAATCCCATACCACTTCCCTCTACAACTGTCCCAACTGTTGCTACTCTCTCTCTCTCTCTCTCTCTCTCATAAGACAGGGTTTCTCTCAGTGTATCTCTGGCTGTCCTGGAACTCACTCTGTAGACCAGGCTGGCCTTGAACTCACAGATATTCACTTGCCTCTGCCTCCCTGAGTGCTGGGATTAAAGGCGTGTGCCACCACCGCCTGGCTGCCACTATCTCTTAATCCACACACATCTCCCTACAACAGCCGTTGGCTCCCATCTCTTGAGAGACCAGCCTCCTGCTTCCTGCCATGTGTCACTGAGATGGGTAGCTTTCCTACCAGGACTCTAATAACCGTTGAGTTTAACTTTGATTTGCACTGTTCTCATTTTCCCATTTATTAGCAAGCACATTGGTGCTGCCAGGATCACATAATTGTCTTCGTGTCTGCCAGATTAGGGCATATGGTGTATTATTCTGGGAAGGCAGATAATGCTCCCATTTGGGGCTGTATCTGGGCAGTCTGAACATGCCTTAGAAAGGGTTTCTGTATAAATTAATTTCCTCTCTCAACTGTGTAATGACAGTATATTAATTTTTTGCTCTTTGAGGCATGCAGACTTAACTTGGAGAGGATTTTATAATAGTCTCCCATGATACCACTGGCTTGGCAATTTGAATACCTTAGCCTGCAGTTTTGTTTTGTTTTAGAAAGAAGACTGACAATCTGGTGTACCTCTTAGCAAAAGGCTACAGTTAATCGAGAGTGTTGGGCCTAAAGAGAAAGAAGTGGGCTGTTCGATGATGGCTCCAGAGGCTTTCAAGAGGGACACCTTCCCTGCTCCCTGTGGAGATTTCTATTCACCTCCCTCCCCCAGTGACCCTTGCTGGCTCTCTCTTTAGGGGGAATGTAACTGGGGCCTGTAGTCACATTCCCATTCCTTTTAGGGAAACCCAGGCATCCTTTCTGAAGATACCTCTGCCTGACAAGTATTCAAGGGCCATGAATGTAGGGCGAGGGGCAAAGGGATTTTCTTCTTTTCTTTGTTCACTGAGTGCTGTTGCTAAAAGAAAAAAGGAGTCATTCCAAAAGCAGTCTGTCCCACAGCAGTGGCCTACTTTTTTGTGATTTTCCCTTTTAGGCTTTACCCCTCAGTGAGGGAGAGCCCTTAGCTTCTCTAGAGAGGAGGCTGGTGAAGGGCATCTGCTGTGTCCTCTGCTTCCTGGCTGAACTGTCATCCCTGCAGGATGCCCAGAGCAGGATCCCTACAGGCAGGGGCTTCCCAGGTTCTTCATTCATCTGTCACTCGGGCTTTGTCCCAACAGAGCTCGGCTGTGGTTCCCGATTCCCTGGTTCTGTTGGTCTAGATGGGGGTAGGGAAAAGAGCAAGTCTATTAAGTTGTAGTAATTATTTATCTTTCTACTGTAACAAAATGCTGAACAAAAATAACTAAAGAAGAAATGGTAATTTTTGACTTACAGTTTGAGGGGACAGCCCATCGTGGTAGGGCAGGTACAATGGAAGTAGCTAGTCACAGGGGACCCAGAATCAGGAGACAGATGGAGACACTGCTGTGGCTCAGCCCATGAAATGGGGCCATCCACATTTAGGGTGAATGTTTCCCTCATAGAGATGCCCAGAGGTTTGTTTCTTGGTGAGGTAGGCTTTGATGATGAACTGTCACACAAACTCACAGACTGTTCCCAAGCTGGGAAGCATCATATAATGGCTCAAGTCTGGTTAGATGTCAACTTGACCGGATCTAGAATCAACCAGGAGATAAGTCCCACAGCACACATGTGAGGAACTATCTTGACTGGATTAGTGGGAAGTGGGAAGGCCCACCCTAGATGCAGATAGAACAGTCTGTTAGCAGCCTAGATCAAAGGAGAGAAAGACTTCTTGCTTTTTACCACCTTACATTTTACTCTTTTTGACTAGTTCATTTACTCTGTTGTTTGCTGTGGGATAATGTTCTTGTACACTGTAAAGATTTTTATTGGTTTAATAAAACGCTGATTGGCCAGTATCCAGGCAGGAAGTATAGGCAGGATACTAGATTAAGAGAATTCTGAGAAGAAGAAAGGCAGAGTCAGTCACTAGTCAGATGCAGAGGAAGCAAGATGAGAATGTTGCACTGAGAAAAGGTACCAAGCCGCATGGCTAAACATAGACAAGAACTATGGGTTAATTTAAGTTGTAAGAGCTAGTTAATAATAATCCTGAGCTAATAGGCTAAGCAGTTTATAACTATTAAAAGCTTCTGTGTGTTTCTTTGGGACTGAATGACTGTGGACTGGGCGGGACAGAAACTTCCATCTACAGTTGCAGCCACCACTGCTGCAGTCACTATTGCAGCTACATCTCCTTACTGACACCAGAATTCAGTTTCTTTGGCCTTCCAATATAAAATGAAGATGAGTAACCCTCCAGGAATCCTCCAGGCCTTCAGCATTGGGATAGCTGGGGTGTCCAATTTCATGGACTATGCATCTCTGGGTTCTCAGTCTCTCGAATGTGGAGACAGCCATTGCTGGATCAGTCAGGTATTGTATATAGTATAAGCCATTGTATTAAATCCTCTTTGTATAATATACTCATCCCATTGTTCTGTTTTTCGAGAGAACTCCCATCCTTGAGAACCCTTGCTGTGGTAGAAGTGGAGTGAGATGACTCCAGATTTGAATCTCTCTAGTTCAGGTACCATGGCTGAACTTGCAGACAGTATGGAAACAAACACAGGCACACAGATCTCTAATGCCCTGTTTCTTGTGATTTCAATTTGTTCATGTTTCAGTTAAATGCGCTCATGTTCACTGAGATTGCCTGTGACCTCTGACTCTGTGTGCTGAAGTTTCTTCATCTGAAAATTGGGAATAATAAAACCAACCTACTAGAATGTCTATGAGGATTAAGGGAGACAATATTTGGAAAGCGTGTGGAGCAGTGCCTTATGTGTAGTAAGCATAATATATGAATACAATTGTTCTAACTATTGTTTTTATTATTGAAGTAATACTTTTAGAATTATAAGAGTTTAGCCCCTGAAGGCACTTCAGAGGAAATGCAGTTTGCCTGTCTGTGTTGCTCTCTCTCTTTGGGAAAGGACACAGAGTCACACAGAGTGAGCTAGCCTACCCAAAGCCTTGTGAAGAGGTGACGAAAGATGTGGCCAACTTGTCCTTGCTTGCCCTTCAATTTAACACTTTCCTTAATATTTCTGTTGATCTTTGTCTTAGTTAGGGTTTCTATGGCTGGGATGACACCATGACCCGAAAGCAGGTTGGGGAGGAAAGGGTTTGTCAGGCTCACACTTCAGCGTTGCTGCTCATCACTGAAGGACGTCAGGACAGGAGCTCACACAGGGCCGGATCCTGGAGGCCATGGAAGGGAGCTGCTTAATGGCTTGCTTAGCCCATCTTCTTACGGAACACAGGAACATCAGCCCAGGGATGGCATCACCCACCATGGGCCGGGCCCTCCCCCACTGATCTCTAAATGAGAAAACGCCTTACAGCTGGACCTCAAAGAGGCATTTCCTCAGCTGAGGCTCCTTCCTCTGATGTCTCTATAGCTTGTGTCAAGTTGACAACAAAACCACCCAGTACAAGACTTGTTCACCCACGAGCATTTGCTTTGCGCCAAGGATGTTTTCATCTTGTCAGACTGGTTTTAAGACCAGAGAGATGTGACAAAGGCAAGAGCAACGTGGAAAGAGTTCAGTGTAGCATCTGGCTTGAGGACGAGCTCCTCACTCTCGCTCCGGGGTACCCTGGTCTCTCTGGGGCCCCAACAAGTGTCTTTGTTGGAGATGCTCTGCAGCCAGCCCTCGCTTGCTTCCATTCCACAGGCTGTTCCATCTTCAGCAAAGAATCAGCCGTTTTGTGTCTGTTTTCACTCAGTGTTGAACCTGTGTGGAGCAAAGTGGTGAAGGGATGTGAGAAAGACAGCAGATCGTTCCCAGGAAACGTAGAAGGTGAATCTTAGCAGCGTTCTTCTTTTGAGGGCTGAAGAAGTTGCTAGATCCCCTCCAGCTGAAGTTAGATGCAGTTGTGAGCATGTGGTTCCTGAGAAATGAACTCATGAACTCAAGTCCTTTACATGAGTGGTATAGACTCTTAACCACAGAGCCGCCTCTGCAGCCCTTTCAGGAATTGTTCTTTAACTACCATCACCGCCCCCCACCACACTTCTTTTTTCTTTTCTTTTCTTTTCTTTTTTTTTTTTTTTTGAGACAAGGTTTTTCTGTGCAACCCTGGCTGTCCTAGAACTTACTCTGTAAACCAAGTTGGCCTCGAACTCAGAGATGCACCTGCCTCTGCCTCATAAGTGCTAGGATTAAAGGCGTGTACCACCACTGTAGGTGAGCCCCACCCTTCTGCTCCAGATGCTTAGGTGGGCCTCTAGGCAAAGCTTCAATGGATTCATTCGTCAAGCCCCTGTTCAGCACGTCTCATATGCTACTTCAGTGGGAAGAACTGTGGACTTTGGCATAAATTAACCTCTGAGTTTGCTTTACGCCATTCTTGGTTCTAATTGATTTTCTTCTTTTATGGTTAATTATTGACTATCTAGCAATAGGCTAGGCATCCCAGGTTGCTTATAAGTGAATATGTTACTTACTTTCTTTATTACTACGACGTAATGCCTAAGAACAGCAAGTTAGGGAGAAAGGGGTTAATTTTCGCTCCCAGTCCATCCCGGCAGGGAAGCCATGACAGCATGAGTGTGAGTGTCCGGCACACCGGTCACACCGTCTCCAGCACTAGTGCTCAGCCCTCCTCAATTCTTCCCTTTCTATTCAGGCAGGGGTCCCAGCGGGGCTGGAGCCACCCACACTCTGGCTGAGTCTTCCACCTTCAGTTAAACTTTTTTGGAAATTCTCTCATAGACACATAGGTGTGTTTCCATGGTGATTCCAAATCCAGCCAGGTTCATGATGAAGGTTAGTCACCACGGTGCCTGCCTAATGGGTACCAAAACTAGTATGATATTGAAAACATTTTAACCATAAAGGCAACTCAGACTTATATAACATGTGAATGAATTTTTAAAGCTAACTACAGAGATTCCATATTTCTTTTTCAATACTTTGAAACAATGCTATGGCTTCTTACCATGGGAAATGACTCCATAGGGGGAAAAATTAAGAACTAATAGAAGTTAGAATACAAGATGGCATTTGGTGAGAAGAGTCAGGGATAAAGATCACACATTCTATGTTTCTAATTATACAAAATGCTTGGAGTAGGAAAGTCTACAGGCAAATTAGTGATAGCTGAAGCTGCTCATAGGGAAAGATACATATTAGCTACACAAAGGCATGAGAGAGCACAGCAGGTTGATGGGACTATCCCCAAACTGGAAGATGGTGCTTGTTACACAACTCAATAAATTTACTAAAAAAGCAGTGAACTATAAATTGGAATCTTAAAGCATGAATATTGACCTCAATAAAACAAATAAATAAGATTATTAAAAACGAGAAGACAGAGAGTAAGAGAGTGAGCTGGTGAGAACGAGCATGGCCTGTAAGAGGATGCCTGACAGAGCCACAAAAGGGAGGACATGCTTACCTTGACTCACGGTTTCAGAGAAATTTCACTCCCTCATGATTGGGAAGGCATGCCAGCAGGGATTGTGTGACACAGCAGCAGGAGCAGGTGTAACCTTCAAAGGTCTGATTGTAGTGACTGACATCTGCCAGTCACCCTGTGTCTCCCAAAGCCTTTACAGCCTTGCAAACAGAATCACAGGCAATAGATGGATGTAACGGTTCTTTCTTTGGAGCACTAACTCCCAAATAATGACATGGAGACTTTGAAAGCTTGGCCTTAGTTTAGGCTTGTTCCCAACCAGCTCTTAAAGCTTAAATTAACTCATTTATATTAATCTAAATTCTGCCATGTAGCTTGTTACCTCTCCTCAGTATTGTATGTCCGACTTCCTCCAAGTCTGGCTGGCAAATCTCCCACCTCAGATTCTTTCCCAGAGTTCCCATCTTTGCCCGGAAGTCCTGCCTACCTTCCCCTGCCTATCTATTGGCCATTCAGTTCTTTATTAAACCAATCAGAAGGTGCCTTAGGCAGGTGATGTAAAACAGAGACACCTTCACACAGTGAACAAAGAGATTATCCCAACAGACTGAGTGGATATGGGGATATGATCAAAACACATATGAGACTCTCAAAGAACCAACAAATAAAATAATAGCCTTAACACAGCCTTAACAGTCCCAATACTGTACAAGATCTGAAATGTCTTCTGAGACTCAAGGCAAACGCTTAACTGTGAGTCTCTGTGAAGTGACAGAGGAAAATTGCATTTTCCCAATATACAGGGGCAGTGGGTAGACAGCTCCATTCCATAATGGATGAGTGGAGGATAGCAAGGAAGCATTGGAAAGCAAGACCCAAAACCCAGCAGGGCAAACTTTCACCCTATAACTCCAGGTCCAGCACATCGGGTGGGTGGTATTCTTATCTGCATCCTCCCCCAACTTGGGAAGCCTTGACCTTGTGTCCCTGACATTTGCAACATATACCTCCTCCTTTGAAGCCAGCTCTACTTAGTATCTGTGGTTTTCTTAGCAGATATCCTGTGATCCTGGGCTCTCCTTTATGATATAAGCCTCACTTCCACAGCTTCATGCACAGTCCAATCTGGTCTTCGCTACAGGAAATACAACCCTGCCGTACATTGCCTGGCCTCCTAGGCTTTTCTTTAGAACCTTGGTGCAGGTTCCGGTGACCTCGTAACTCTGGCTTTCTGCATACATGTATAATAAGCACCATGTGGATGATGTCGATTTTTGCTGCCAGCCCAATATTACACTGGGGCCTGTTGGACTTGAACCTCCAAATGCCTGTGTAACTAAACCTGGAGAAATACTTCTCTAAGTTGACCATGTATGGCTAGGGCACCTCTACAGCTCTGTCTTTTGGGGCACTCTCTTTCTGAATGAAATGTTTTCAAATGGGATGTCATTTTCACAGCTTAGATCTCTTCGTGGGTGGAGTGTCTTCATCAAGACACCTCTCCTTGTTGTTGTACAGAATGCACCATCTAGTTTTTAACAATTACAGCCATTTTATCCACACTAGTTTTGTTCACAGCTTTAAATGCATGAATGCCTCCATGTTCTAACATCCTTTGGCTCCATATTTTCCTCTACATGCTCACTGTCAACCTGTCTGAAAGCAGTGAGCAATAACCGTGCCGTCACTTGAATGTTCTGCTAGCTTGAAGTTTCTGCCACCAAGTGAAATAGTTCACTGCTTTTGAGTTCAGCCTCATTCAGATTTGCAGTACAACCTTTCAGGACCCAGACAGAACATAGCTCAATTCTTTGCCAGGATATAACACGGATGGCCTTGAGTCCAATTTCCAGTATTATTGTTATTCTCATGGACAACACTTACTGCCTATCTGTCAATTAGCATTCTGGTCTTCTAAATACCTAGAATGTCCCATCAAACTGTGCTCACATCATTCCATAACTCACAGCTTCACACTCTTCCACATCCTTCCTACAAATCAGTTCAAAAGGTCCAAGAATCCAAGAGTAAGATTTATCACAGGAACAACCCCACTCCTGGTACCAAGTTTCTGTGTTAATTACCTTTCATGTTGCTGTGATGTATATGGCAGACTATCTTAAAGGACCAAAGGTTTATTTTGGCTCAAGTTCCAGAGCAATTGTAGTTCATTCTGGTGGGAGAGGCGTGGCTGTGATGGTGTGTGGTGAGACTTGTTCAGATCATAGAGGAACAAGAGGCAGAGAAAGCAGGTCAGAACCACAACTGAGTGCAATATTGGAGGTCCACTCTTACTGACCTATTTCTATCAGCCAGATGTTGCCTCTTCAAGGTTGTACAGCCTTCATAATAGTGCCCGAAGCTTGACCCTCTGTGATCACAGCATGAGCCCAAGGCAGATTTAAACCCTAAAACCTTGAGAGAAAGCATTGGGGTGGACAGAGGAGAACAGTATGGCTCTCCAGGTGCCAGGGATATTTGTTAGAAAAATATTTGAAGCATGATGCAAAGTCATTTGCGGGTGCCTAGTTCCTGAAGCCTAAAAGAAACTTGCTGAGGAATAAATGCTTTAAAAAAGCACACATTATTTCAAAACACAGATTATACAACTGAGATTGAATAGGCTGTTATCCTGAAGGAGCTGGTGGTATCATGCTAGCTAGTTTGGAGTAGCTTTAGCCAAATGCAGGGCAGAGCAATGTAAGAGAGGGAAGAATTATTTCAATCACATTTTAAGGGTTCAGTTTTCTGAACCTGTGCACTTGGGCAGAATATCATGGAAGTAGGAACATGTTGGGGAGGAATCTGTTCCCTTATGGTAGACAAGGATGGCCAGGGACAGACCAGGGACAAGATATCTCCAAGAACCCACCCCTTGTCACCTATTTCCTCCAATCTTCTAAAGTTTCTGAAATGCTCAAAATAGCGCTGCCAGCTGGGACCAAGTTTCAATACGTAAGTTGTGTGTGTGTGTGTGTGTGTGTGTGTGTGTGTGTGTGTTTGGGAGCACTTCTTTTTATGGACTTCATTACTTATGTGCACTTTTACCTACATTCCATCCTTCCTCATCACCTAATACCTAATCTTGGTCTCCTTTTTAAATTTTAGACATCTGATATTCAAACATCTTAATAAGATAAAATTAAGGGATACATCTGCCTTCTGGAAGGGGTTGGGGTGGCAACTTGTCAAAATCCACCATGCAGAGAATCCCTTTGTGTGTGTGGGGGGGTCTTGATCAGTTGAAGATTCTGTCTCAACAAGTCTGGAGGTGCCCCTGAGACTCAGCAAGGTCTACAATGGCCATGATAAACGCACAGTGGGAGTCAGGGTTGCAGCCAGATGGAGGCGCCATCAGTAGTGGGTGGTGCCCTTCCTGGCTGCCTGGTACTATACAAGCATGAGTATTAGCTTCACAGGGTGGGCTGCTTACCATATTTCCAGCTCTGAGGCTTGCATACATGAGGCTTAAATGTGCACTGAGCTTTTAGGAGGGCTCTGGACACCCAGTGAGTTATCACAATGGCTATTATTATTCAACGCTCACCATCATGCCTTTTGCTTTGTTGCTTTTGATGCTCCCCTGCCTGATGGAGACCCTTTGCTGTGTCTTGGTTTGGCGTTAGATTATTAGATTTCTTCTTCCCCTCTCTTCAGTATCAAAGCACGTATTTATCAAAGCCTACAGGAAGCTGGCTGGGTGTGCGTGCGCACTCTCAAAAGGCTTCCTTTAAGTACCCACTCTTTGCTAAGAGGCTTGCTTCCCTCTCATGTCATCTGCAGAGTGTCTGGCTCAGTGTCAGTTCCTTACTCAGAAATGGCTCTTCCAGGGTGGAACTCAGGCCCTTCCTGTCCCTCTGTCTGAGTTGAGCCCTTTGTTGTCCTGTCTGTTTTCTGGAGCAAGGAAGACTTTTGAGGTAGTTTTTCTTCTAGAGCCATTTCCTGAGATGTTTAAGTTGAAAAATGTAATTTTCTCTTAGTTGGGTCCATCTTATCAACCCCACTGAAGGTCCACTGTTCAGGGGACCTTCATGGCCAAACTTCCAGTTTCAAAATTGCCTCGTATTCAAGTGCATTTGTCTAGAGAGGCTAGAGGTTTTTGTTTGTTTGTTTGTTTTGTTTTGTTTTTTCAAGACAAGGTTTCTCTGTGTAACAGTCCTAGCTGTCCTGGAACTCCCTTGTAGACCAGACTGACCTTGAACTCCCAGAAATCCATCTGCCTCTGCCTTCCAAGTCCTGGAATTAAAGGCATGCACCACCACTGCCCACCACAATCTGGTTTTGCTAAAATTGTTCTACCAAGCTATACCTTGAACATCTCTTGGGCATGTAAAGAGTTTTGCAATTAAGTTACATTTTTGTTGATGTTTTCCATTGCTGAGGCCAAGTACCTGATGAAGTTACTCAAGAGAGAGAGGATTTATGTTTGGCTCACAGTTTGGAGCCAAGGACAATGGTCCAGCTTGGCTGTAAAGACATGGTAGAAGAGACACGTGGCAGAGAGTCTTATGAGTCCCCACCAGGTAGGAGAGAGAAGGAGGCTGGGACTCATTAGGCTTTCTCCTTTCCTGCCTAATTTATCCTGGACTCTCCAGTCTGTAGGATGCTGCCTCCCATCTTTAGAATGGTTCTTCTCTTTCCAGCTAAACCTCCCCAGGAGCACCCTGACGTACACACCCAGCAGCGTGAACCCTAGGCAACTCTGAATCTGGGCAAGTTGACAGTGAAGGTTAGCCATCACACAGTTTTGCTTTCTCTAAGATTCCTAGGGGGACTTTATTGAGGTGTGTGTCTCTGACACTGTGTTACTCTAAAGTACCCACAGGAGGAGGCCACTGCAGCAATAAACAGAGTGTATTTAATTGCACAGCCGTGAATTGAGCACAAGGAAGCCCAGCTTTTGAATGCAAACTCCTGGCCATGTTGTTCAGTTCCCTGTGATGTTATTTGAGATTCTTAAAAGGATTAACCCATGCTTTAAAGAGAGAACCACCAGAGGGTATTTTCAAAAATATTTATTTCATCGTGGTATCATTAAGATAGGATTAAAAATACTCATTATTTTCACAGAACTCATAAATATTGACAAATGTGTGCACTCATGCAGTTCTCCTATAGCCAAGACAACATCCCCATCGTTCAGAGCTTTGAATCCTGATAGGGTCCTCTGGTGAGGAAGGGAGGATCCAGCCTGTCTTAGTTAGGATTTCTATTGTTGTGGTAAAACACCATAACTGAATGTAATCCTGGGAGAAAACGGTTTATTTCAGGTGATAGTTCCGTATGGCAATCTATCATTAAGGGAAGTCAGGGCAGAAACTCAAACAGGGCAGGAACCTGGAGGCAGGAATTGATGCAGAAGCCATGGAAGAGCATTGTTATTGACTTGCTTCCCAAGGCTAGCCTGGCCTACTTCCCTACACCATCTAGGACCACCCACCAGGGATAGCACCACCACTGTGGGATGAGCCTACCCACACCAATCATTAGCAAGAAAATGCACCACAGACTTTCTACCAATCATCATTAACGAGAAACTGCTTACAGGGTTTCTACAAACCAATCTTATGGAGGCTTTTTCTCAATTGAGAGTCCCTCTTTCCAAATGACTCTAGCTTGTGTCAAGTTGGCATAAAACTTTACCCAGAGGAAGTGACCTTTGGTCAACTTGACACACAAACATATCACTTATTTTATAACTTTTCCTTTCTTGGTCATTCCTAAGAACTAATATTAACATCAACATCACAAATAGAAACTATTCCAACTTTTGAAAGTTCCACAGTAGGTATATAAAAATTCAAACATTCTTAAAGTCCAGTCTCTTTAAAACATCCAAAGTTTTTTTTTTCCCAAAGTTTAAACCACCCTAAAATATCCAAAGTCTCCAAAACAGTCTCTTTAAACTAGCCAAAATCTTCATAAAATGCCAAAGTCTGTGTAAAACTCCAAAATCTTTTAAAAGTTCAAAGTCATCAACCATGGGTTCCCACAAAATAAAAAATAAATTAAATACTTTCTGAGAACCAGGTCAAAGTCACAATCTTCACAAAGCAGACCCAAACTTCAAGAGTGTAAATAACTCAGTGTCCAATGTCTGGTATTCACTTGTGATTTTCTGGGCTCCTCTAAAGGGTTTGGGATTCTTCTCTGGTTCTGCCCTCTGCAGCACACGCTGCTTGTCTCCCAGGCTCAGGGTAGCTCCACTCCATAGCTGCTGCTGCTCTCGATGACTGTTCCGTGGTACTGGCATCTCCAGAATATTGGTATCTCTGAAACTGGGCTGCACCTTCACCAATAGCCTCTCCAGGGCTCTCTTCAGGGCCTCTCGAGTTAGTGTTACTATTGCCATGATGAAACACCAAGATCAAAAGCAACTTAGAAGGAAGGGGTTTATTTGGCTTACATTTCCACACTGAAGGATGTCAGGACAGGAACCTGAAGGCAAGAACTGATGCAGAGAGCATGGAGGAGAACGGCTTACTAGCTTGCTCTTTAGGACTACACAAGCTCGGCCTGCTTTTTTATAGAACCCAGTACCACCAGCCCGGGGATGGCATCCCACCAATCACTAATTAAGAAAATGCTTTACAGGCTTGTCTACAGCCTGATCTTATAGAGACATTTTGTCAATGTAGGTTCCCCTCTCAGATGACTTTAGCTTATGTCAAGTTGACATAAAACTAGACAGCACAGGAACTCTAACCTGGCCACATTTTGCCAATCTTCAGTTTCTCAACATGTCCCCATTAATCCCCAGCCTTTGACTACAATAGAAGCTGCACCTTTTCCAACAGCCTTTTTTAGGGTCTCCTCAGGGACCCCAGCCCTGCCATACAGCGTCAAGCCTCAGCTGCTCCCTATGCCCTCTTCATGCCTTCAAAACCAATACTACCTGGGAGACGCTTACTTAACCAAGTTCAGTTGCCAGCACGCAACTCTGGCCACCTCTGGATCACGACTTCTGTATGCTGATCCCGAGAAAATAGCCCCAGAAGATCTCACCTCTATGATGCTCGTGTCTGCTTGATCACAGCCGATGCTGCAGCTCCAGTCCTAGTAGAACTCAAGTTTCATTTTAGTGGTGATAGTCTCTCGTTAATCACAACTGATTCTCTAGCCTCAGTTGACCAGTATCCATTGTGTCACTAAAGCAAGGATCTCACTTCAGTGCTGGTGGTTCGTTAGCTCTCGGTGACCAGACACCACGGATTCTTAATACAAAGTATCACACAAACAGCTCTGGTACAGTCTGTATTTCCCTCTGAAACTTCACAAGCTAGGACCCTATCATCTGTACTGCTCTCAGTATTGTTTTCTAAGTTCTTACAATAGCTCATTAATCTGTGTGTATTTAATGGTTTTGAGAGCTCAAAGTTCCAAAGTGCTTCCATAATCCTCCCCAAAACATGGTCAGGTCTGTTATAGCAACACCCCACTTCTGGAATAAATTTCTGTCTTAGTTGGGTTTCTATTGTAATGAAACACCACGACCAAAAGCAACTTGGAGAAGAAAGGGTTTATTTCCGTGTACAGTTACACATCACAGTCCATTATGGAGGGAAGCCAGGGCAGGAGCTCAAACAAGGCAGGAACCTGAAGACAGGAGTGGATGCGGAGGCCACGGAGGAGAGCGGCTTACTAGATTGCACTTCACGCTTATCCTGCTGCTTCACACACCCCAGGACCGTCCATCCAGGGGTTGTACCACCCCTTGTGTAATGGGCCCACCCACATCAATCATCAGTTAGGAAAATGTACCACAGGCTTGCCCACAGAGGCATTTTCTTGAGATCCCCTCTTCCTGAACGACTCAGGAGTGACGAGTAGAGTTGTCACTCGGCCAGTAAACACAGATTCCCACTGAGATCCGAACTTCAGGGAGGCCACGAGTAACTTTTGGAATAAGTAGAACTCACATGATATTTAGGTGAGCTTATGTTAAAGGTTAATTGTTTACATGAAATTTAGATTTAGTCGGGCATCTTCTATTTTATTTAGAAGCCTTGCCTTACAATGACCAACTGCAAGTCAACAATCGGGTAGCTTATAATGCCTGTTCTAAATCAAAATGATCAAAAGTAAAGCAACAAAAATATAAGAACAAACATCTTTGGGAGATTTGTATGCCTGCCTATGTGTGTGCATGCCTATGTATGTGTGTGCACACTAAAGTGACCAAAAAGTATCAAAACTAAAAGGCTGACATGGGCTTTTTAAAAACAAATTTGAGGCTAAGGTAAATTTGATGTTTTATTTATTTGATTTGAATCTTTGTTTTATGGAAAACTGGTAAGTTTTCAATTTTTGGTTTCAAACCAAGGCTATGGTTTCTGGGGAGAACCCACAGAGGAAGCTGTCTCTAGAGAAGCAGTTTTGTATCTAAGAGCATTTGCTGGCAGAGAATGGGTCATGAGAGCCTACTAATTTTCTTATCCCATTTTCGTATTCTTTTGATAAAATCACTTTTAAGAAAACATTATACATCTGTTCTAATCCCTGCCCCAAGTAGTTCCCATACACTTATGTCATCTGAGGGGAGCCTGCTTTCTTCTCTCTCGTCCCTGCAGGGAGCCACTTACAACTTTATTAAAGAAATTATCATACAGACTCCACATTTCAAACAATACTCTTTTATTTATTTATTTATTTATTTATTTATTTATTTATTTATTTATTTATTTATGTAATCAACAGCATTACATGTCTCTATCATCATGTATGTGGTGTTTCAGACGGACACGTGCAGTGTGGAAAGTTAGGGCTGGTGTACAGGGTGTCCTGGTTATTTTTATTGCTAAGTCCTTACAACCTGAAGTCTCCCTGGGAAGAGGGAACCTCAGGTGAGGAATGGCCTCCATCAGGTTGGTCCTGTGGGCATGCCTGTGGGGCATTTCCTTAATTGTTAATTGATGTGGGAGGACCAAGCCCAACATGGGTGGTATCAACCCTAGGCAGGTGGGGCTGAGCTACAGGAGAAAGCAAACTGAACGTATTCCAGCCAATGGTGTTCCTCTATTGTCTCTGCTTCAGTTTCTGCTTCAAGTCCCTGTCTGACTTCCTGCCCTGATTTTTCTCAGGAATAGAGGTAACCTGAAAGTATAGGCCAAATAAACCTTGTACTCCCCTAAGCTGCTTTTGATCAGTGTTTTATCTCAGTGACAGAAACCGATCAAGAATTAAAATGCTTTAATGATTAACTATAGTTAATTAGCAAAGGCACAGCCATACATTGTTAGGCTTTTTGTGGCGAGAACACACAATATCCTTCTTTACATTATGTGTGTGTCTGCATATGG
Organism: Ondatra zibethicus; assembly: GCA_004026605.1. Taxonomy (NCBI): domain Eukaryota; kingdom Metazoa; phylum Chordata; class Mammalia; order Rodentia; family Cricetidae; genus Ondatra; species Ondatra zibethicus. Next base: position 8,466 of record PVIU01007115.1, on the reverse strand, counting down.
GCTTGTGCATGTGTGAGCATAAGTACCCACAGAGGCCAAAGGAGGGTATTGAAATCTGTGGAGCAGGAGTTAGAAGCATTGCTGGGCACTGAACTTGAGTTCTCTGCAAGAGCAGTGTGCACTTTTAACCCCCGAGCCATCTCTCTAGCACGGCTCTTTCCGTTTTTTCAAGACTATAGGAGCAATTGTGGTCACCTTAAAAATCTGTTCCTCTTGTGTGATTGTATGATTGTGACCCACCTGCCCTTCACCTAGTCATCCCAGCCTCTGGTAATCACCCTTCTACCGTCTCATTCCAGATTGCTGACAAGTAGTGCTATCATGCTGTTTCTTAATATTTTTGTACATCTGCTGCACAGTTATGGGCTTCACCCCTTGCTCTGCCTCTCTATAATTCTCTCTTTATATCTCACCTCTGTCTCCCCCACCACAACTTTGTTTTAAGTTACTATCTGCATTGTTCCAGGTTAGAAACACCTTTCGCTGAATAAGTATATCTTTAAGAAGCATTTTGATGGAACTTAACTCTTCCTGCCGTTTGTCGCTGCCTTTGTTTTACTTTTGACTAGCTCTCCTTAAATCTCTCCCAATCCCTCCACCCAAAATATTCTTGACCTCTTAGGAATAGAGGTCAATTTTGACATTTTTACTTATTTGTTTCACTTATTTTTGAGACAGGGTCTCACCCTGTATCCTGGATGGCTTTGAGGAGACTCTTGCCTCAGCTTCCTGGGGGTTTGGATAACAGGTGTGAACCCAGATGCCCAGTGAAGGATAACTTTTTTAAGTGATCAGACACATTGTATTCTGTCTGCTCTATTTTTCCTCTCTGGACCCCTCCTCACAGTCTTTATTTCCCCTTCTAGTCCAAAGTGGTTGAACTTTAGGCTTCTATACAGTTGTCACGGAGTCTTCGCCCTACCTCCCACCTCTGGGTTTTGTCTGATCTCTCTTCCCCTGCCCCACACCTTCCTCTTACTTTTGTTGGAACATATTGTTTAGTAGCTTCCTAAAAGAAGGGTGCACAGATGGATTGCTTACTTGAAAACTCCATGTCTGTAAATGTTGTTTTCTTTTTGTGTTTGATGGATGGTTAGGCTTCGTGTAGAATTCAAGATTAGGACAACTCAGAAATCCAAAGCCATTGCTCCAGTCTCTTAACGTCTCATGTGCTGTTTTTGTTCCCACATTGCCTTGTGACATATTTCCTTTCTCTGAAAGCTTTCAGTATTTATCCCACCTGTGCTGATTTTTCATAATGGCATGCCCATGGTCAAGTCCCTTGCTCTTCATTCTGTCAGACAGGTGACAAATCACGTCTTCAGGTGCTTTCTTTACTGTGGCTCCAGTCATTTTCTCAGCAGTTGTATCTGTTGTTTTTCCCCCTGTATTTCATATTAACTAGACAGTTAATTTCATCAGATGATCACCTAATTTCATTTATTTTCCTTCCCAGATATAATGCTTTTAAAAAATTGTCCTACTTTCTAGATAAGTTCTATTATAGTTTCTGGGTAAAGCCTTATCATTCTTCTGTGGTATTCTTCTGAGGCTGGAGTTGAGGTCATGGAAAGAAGTCTGGAAGCTGTGTGTGTGTGTGGGGGGTGTGCGCGCACGTGCGCGTGAAGCTTGCCCCCGGTGCACTTCACATGGGAATGTTAAGCCCCAGGTGAGGAATTTTCTTCGGGATGGGAATAGCATGTGTAAATGTGTGTTCTGTCTGTGCTGTTTGGTTTATTCAGAGAAGAATATAGACTCCATGCCATTCCTATAAGTGGATATTTCCCTAATTTGCTGATTTCAATCTGTGTGAGTTGGCGCTCTCTAAAGGAGCAGACATATAACATATAACAACATATAACATATAACAAAGGCATTTATTAGAGTGGTTTGCATGATAGGAAGGGAGCGGTCCAATAATGGCTGTCTTCACTTTTGAGAGGGGGATAACCTGGCATCTGATCCGTCCTCAAAGCTGGGGTTTGGGGGTGGTGCCGCAGCTGTCCTGATCTGGTGCTGAAGGCCTGAAGGATTTCTGGAGAGCCACTGGTCTTCTGTCCATGTCTCAAGGCTGTAGATCTTGGGTTCTGATGGCAGTGAAGGACAGATGACAGAAAACAGTAAGGCAGACACACTCATTAACAAGAAACAAAGGCAGGCAACACACATGGATTGTCCCTTAGATCTCTTTACATCTGAACCAGTGGAAGGCGTTGACCACTTTGGGGGAGAAGGGATCTCCACGTGGATCCTTTCTGAAGACTCCCTCATGGACCCACCTGAAAGCAGGTCTCTGGGTTGATGTCAGAGGCAATCAGGTTGACAGTCAGTTACCATCTCACATCCCTTCCAACTCTGTCCTTTCAGTATATCCGCTTCTAATCTGTCTTTCTGAGTCAACTGAAAACACTTTTTCTTTCCTGGGAGAAAGGCAAGGAAGGCAGAGCTCCAGCTCCTTGATTTCCATCTAAATGACTGCTGAATGCTGACTGCAAGGCTTTGAACATCCCGTCCTCCTTTCCCAGACTCTGAACTGAGCAGTCTGTAGGATCCAGGACCTCGCACTGATGGAGTGTGGCTCCTAATCCCTCGCCTCAGGCGATCCTGAGCCTGTCGTGTGTGTTTTAATGGACAGAAAGCAAGTCCATGAAGAAGGACTCGGGATGATGGGAGGCAGTGAGCAGAAGGAAGCATTCGGGCCCCTAAGTGGCCCCTTAGATTGAATCGATATGAGAAGTCTCTGGACAGACGCCTGGACTAGACCCACAGGCAAGCAGGGCAGCGCTGGAAGCAGTGAGATCTGCTCGAGAGTCCACCAGGCAGCTGTGTATCTCTGCTCACCCACTGTGGACTCAGCGGACCGATCTCTAAAGTTTTGACATCTGTGATTTCTAAATATACTTAGGATAGTTAATGGCGCTTGGTTGTTATGAAGAACATTCTTACTCTTGCCTGAGGGGGGAGCGATCCTGACAGGGGCCTTGATGTATAATTAGGAGGGAACGGAGTTTTTACTTCTCTTTGAAGTTTTGAGTATAGTCCTCCTGCTTGCCAATTGCCCTGGTTTTAGAGCTTGGATGCTGGAGAAACCGGTGGAGCCTGTATGACCATGTAAGCATGTAGGGAGCAACGAAGGAGGAAATTTCCATTGGGTGAGCATGAGAGTCCAAAATGCTCTGTTAGAGAGAACAGCAACCACATTTGTGGGATACCTACTACATACCAGGTACCCTGCTAAGGATTTTAAATCCATTATCATTTATATTCATTTTCAGTCAGAGCCATGTTTTTAAAGCAGATAGTTTACTCAAGATGTGTTGTGGATTACATCATGGCTGTTCTCTCATGCTAGGATCTGTTTTACTCTATGTGTGTCTGTATGAAGTGTGTTGTATGTGTGTGATGTGTGTTGTGTATGCATATGATATTTATGGTGTCTGTGATATTTTTGTGTGTGTATGGAGTCAGTATATAATATATGTTGTATGTAAATGTTCTCTGTGTATACATGGTATATGGGTGTATATATATAAATAAGCATGGTGTGTATAATATGCATATATGTGTTTTGTGTGTATAGATGGTGTGTGTGATATTTGCATATATGGTATGCAAGTGTGTGTGTTGTGCGTATGTGTGTGGTATTTGTGTATATGGTATGTAGGTGTGTGTGTGGTGTTTGTGTATATAAAATGCAGGTGTGTATGTGTGTATATGGTATGCAAGTGTGCAGATGTGTGTGCATGTGTGTGGTATTTGCGCATATGGTATACAGGTGTGCGTGTGTACAGTATTTGTGTATATGGTATGCAGGTGTGTGTGGTGTGTGTGTGGTGTTTCTGTATATGGAATGCAGGTGTGTGTGTGGTGTGTATATGATATGCAAGTGTGCAGATGTGTGTGTGTGGTGTGTATGTGTGTGGTATTTGTGTATATGCTATGCAGGTGTGTGTTGTGTATGGTATATATGTGTGTGGTATGTGTGTACATGGTATGCAGGTATGTGTATGTATGCGTGTTTTGCAACACTTTCGTGTGTTGCTCTTTTCTAGATGAGTGGGCCTCACTTAGCCAAGGGTTGCCTTGAATCAGAGGCGACCACATGAAAACTCTCCTTTCCTTTCATCTTGGGGCAACCGAAAGGTAATAACCCTCCAGACTTTCTGCTTCTCTGTCAATGTGGGAGGAGGCCTGCAGGCCCTGCAGCTGTCCCTGCCTGTGGCTGTCCTTGTCCTGGCTGCCTCTCAGCTTCCCTGGCTCCTGCTGGTAGGGAAGAATAAACACACACCATACACAATTCTGATCACACATATCATACACACCTGTAAACACATGCACACATCACAATGCCTGTATACATACACCTGTACACATACTCATACCTGAACGTGCACACCTGTATACACACACACATACACGACTGCACATACCTGTATACATATATACCTGTACACACCCACCTGCACACACACACATACACCCACCTGCACATACATATATATATATATATATATATATATATATATATATATACACACACACACACCTGTACACACACACACACACACACACACCACATCAAACTCAGTTGTACCCAGGGTCTTTTTTGTACCCTGGTCCCTTTTCTCCTCACTGAGGTCTTGGTTCAAATGACATCATCTTTGAAATCTCTGAGCTGCTCACTCTGTACTGAGTAACATGCCCTGCCATCTTATTTAAAAATAGAAGATGTCACTTTATGTTGCCGTCTGGGGCTTATGGGCACATGGAGTCACCATATCCATTTATTGCCTACTTGATGATTGTCCCCCCCCTTCATGTCAATGTCTTTCAACACGGTTGTGGCAAACGTCCCCTTAGACACTTACATCCCCTGTTGCAGACAGCTTCTAGTTGATGGGTTGGTTGTTGCTAGTAGCTTGAATTCTCAGGAAACATTACAGTGACTGCATGGGAAGTGTTTGGCCGTGCTACCTGGTTGGTGTGTGTGGGGGGTGAGAAATGCAGGCTGATAAATCCCCACTTTGTTGGTAACATTCAAGGTGAGAAACAGCATACAATTCTTGGCAGAACCTACTTGGAAGTCCGTGCGTCCGTGTGCACACATTTGGCATCTTGTAGGTTTCTATGTTTATCAATGCCATTGTTTCACTCTCCATGTGTTTATCCTACAGGTCCCTTCCTTGGGGAACTTTGGAGAGAGTTATCACGAGGCCTGGATAGGCATAGGATCTACCTAGGGTGGGACAATAGGGACAGCCACCTGCAAGTTCTAAGGAAGGAAGGGGAAAACAGTAATAAACACAGGTATTTATTGTCTATTAATGAAATCACGTTGTCAACAGCAAGGCCCCGAGGGAACAGACCTTGTTTTTAGCAAGCCTGGACTGTGAGCGCTGGTGTAGTGGTGCATTGAATGGCAACAATCCCAGCGCTTGGAAGCAGAGGCAGGATGATGAGGCGTTCAAGGTCATTTTTGGTTTGGACTATGTCCAGAAAGGAAGAATACCATAGGTCCATGTCGTGACAAGAGACAGGCAACTGAAGGGGAAGTGTGTAGAACCAGGTATCCATTCCTCCTGCAGAGTCTGTGAAGCCCCCACTTGGTTTCGTTTGGTTCTTGGCTGTGTGCTGAAGTTCCTCTAGCTCGTCCACTTTCTCCAGGGGGATTCGTGCCGTGGAGCCACGTTCTAATCCAGAGAGCTTCCTTGATCCAGTTCCTCAACCTCCTTACTTCCTTTGGCTGGTGTTTGGTCTCTAGTGGGAGAGCAGAATTGAGAACAGAGAGGATGTGGACTTGGGGGCTGTGCGACTGTCGAGGTGTGAATGGCTGAGACGTTAGGCAGGATGGAGGAAGAACAAATGGCGTGTGTTGATGCTGAGGGGAGCTGATCGTCAGTGCTTCTCCTACAAGACCAGTGAGCCTGCGAGGTGGTAGCTACGTGATGTCAGTTGATTTAGTTATCCCACGATGTATGCATATATAGAAATATTATGTTGTACCTCATAAACGGGCACACTTTTTAATCTGTCAGTTACAAATAGATTAAAACTTTCGTGTGGGTGAATAAGAGAGGAAACGTTGAAGAAGGACCCCTCAGGGATGACTGTGAACAGCAGGCTCAGAAGCAGCGATCTAATTGTCTAATCGATGCCAAACCAGGTAACAGTGCAGTAGAAGGTCTCATCTTTCTCTGTGCCACTTCCTGTTCTGTTTCTCTCCTCCTGTGTCACTTACAGGACACTTTTGGTTAGCCAGTGCCAGGATGAATATATGCCTGAGACTTTTGAGGACAGCCTTATTCTACTCCTTTCCCTCAGCTCTTCTATTTCTCAGACCTGTTCTTGCTAAGTAGCCCTGGCTGCCCTGGGACTCACTGTGCTGCTCAGGCTACCCTGGGACTCACTCTGCCGCTCAGGCTGGATTGGGACTCACTGCAATCCCCAGCCTCTGCCTCACAGATGCTAAGATTGTAGGTGTGTTCCACCAGATCTGAGACACAAGTCTGTCCTTAAATTTCCTTTCTTTGTCCTCCATGAGTCCTTCCAGGCAGGCCTTTATTGTGACTGGAATGTGTATCTGTTTGCCTAGGGCCTCCCTGATCTCTTGACTTCTCTTGAATATAGAGTTCATGACATTGTTTTGATGGTGTTCTGTGTGTATGAGGGAGGAGGGTCAGACTGTGGGGGTGCGTATCCAGAGGTTTGCCTTTCTTTGGAGAGCAGTAAAGATGAAACCCTTGTTGAATTGTAAGTGTTTAGACTTAGAGTGTAAAACTTCCTTCAAAGATAGATTTCTAGTTCTTTGGACTTGATCCAAAAATGGGTGCCTGGCTTTTTCTCCCTCTCTCTCTCTCTTCTTTCCTTCCTCCCTCCCTCCCTCCTTCCCTCCCTCCCTCCCGTCCTCCCTTCCTTCCTTCTTTCCTTTCTTCCTTCTTTCCTTCCTTGACTATATCTCACTCTGTAGCCCAGGCTGACCTAGAATTTATGGTCATCCTTCTGCCTCAGCCTCCTGAGTACTGGGATTACAGATGTGAACCATTATACTTGGTGCAAAGGATGTTTGTTTTTGTTCTGAAATTTGGTCTCATGTAGTCCAGGCTAGCCTTGAACTCACTCTGCTGTTGAAAATGACCTTGCACTTCTGATTCTCCAGCCTCCATCTCCTGGGTGCTGGGATTACACAGACATGCACCACTATGCCTGGTTGATGCAGTGTTGGGATTGAGCCCAAAAATTTGTGTACCACAAGCAGGTCCTCACTCTCTCCATCCCCTCAGAAGGATGGTTTGAGTTGGAGGAGGCAATGCTAGACGCTTAGGAAGTGTCAATGGATGGAGGAGGCAGGCATTCGTGCAATGTCTGTGGATAAACTCCTCCACCATGAGAATTTGGCTTCTAAGAGGGACCTGCAGGATGCCACGGTTGAGTCTGATGTGAAGGAGCCCTTGTCTCCACCTTTTCACAGCCCAGCGAGAAGCAGTAGCTGTTGGCAGAAGTATTCTGGAGATGGGCTGGCACTCCACGGGACAGAGCCAATGGCGAGGCCCTGCAAGAGGCCAATAAGCTCAGCCAGGCTGTGGGGCTAGCGAGGGGCCCTCCTGTCAGTCCAGTGATGCTTAGAGGCTTGAATGGGCACCTGGCATGTGGCTGCTCAGCAAATGTTTGTTACGTAGAAACAGGAATACATGTCACCATAGTGACTCCCAGGTTCGACAGCTACACTGGCAAGATGTCCTGCCTGAGAGCAAGGGCTGGGCTGTAGTTGGGGACCAGGCAGCCTGTACCCTATTCTTTTTCCTCCTGCTCCTAGTAAATATGTATTTTTTTTTAGACTAGCCTAGAACTCGTAGAAACTCCTCGCCTTAGTCTTCCAAGCATTGGGATTGCAGGCAGGCATCACCACACCCAACTTTTTTCAAGTCTGGAGTTGAATGCTTAATTTGAATTGTCACCATGGGTGGTGACTTCATCAGCTAAAGGGGGGGGAGCTCTTGAAACAGTTGTTCATTTGCTATTTTGCAGTTCTCCACATCCTTCAGATTCTGGGGAACAGTTGAGGTCTCTCCAAAGGCCTGTTAGAACTACAGAATCTCAGGTCTGGTCTCAGACCCATGGTGCCTGAATGTGCATTTTACCAAGCCCCTGGGTGATTCGTATATGCATTAGATTTTGAGAGACCAGCTACAGGGGTCTGTAATGAAAATGTATGACTTATTCTAGGTAATGAAACTTGAAAAGAAAGGAAAGAGCATATGAATAAGTAATTGCTGGTATCTGGAGCCAGGAAAGGAAAGTACTAGAAGGTGTTTTGTCCCGTGGGCCTTTGCCACCTGTTGAGCCAGCCATGGGCATCCCTCGCTAGGGAGGAATGTTCTTCTGGGACTCGCTGCTCACATTGTTGGCTGCTGCTCATCTTGTTGATGACAAGTGAATTCATTCACAGGAGATCTTCCCTTTGCTGGG